>CCAG010006153.1:0-17650 GCA_001077435.1 Glossina morsitans morsitans
TATATATATATATATATATATATATGTATATATATATATATATTTTTTTATTTTTTTTTTGAAAACAGAAGGCAAGTTGAAATTTTTATGTGAAGGTAATGAAATGCGCAACAGAGCGTCAAGCGTTTAAAACGTTTAAATGAATAGAAGTGGGGAAAAACTACATTTTCGATCGTCTCGATGAGCGAGAAAAAACAGAAGAGAGAAAACAAAATAATATTATGGAAGAGAAGAGCAGAGAAAAACAATACGAGAGATGTATGCGTGCCATGGTATGCATGAAACCTGGAGCCGAATCTTTTTACATTTTTTTGTTTTTGAAATCATTTAAAAAAAGAGAATGTGAGAGAGTAAAAATCAATTACTCACAGATGGCTTGTACTTATTTGCATGAGACTATAAAGTGCCTTGCGATCTTAACGTTCAGTTTATTCAGTTTTGTTGAAAGACTTCTAAGCATTAAATCGTATGTGCGTGTTCTGCCGCTTAACTTGAAGATACATAAGTGAAATATTTCTTACTTTTTTAACCGCTTGGCGTGCTCAGCATAACGTTAATAGTATACATACTATATATATATATACTATATATATACATATGCATACATACGCATTGAAAGAACAAAAACATTATAATAACATTAAAAAAAAGACAACTAACTAAAAAGGTGTGATGGATACTTTAACGCGTTCATTGCAATTCGAGTTACCACACGATGTACACTTCGATATATATGCGCAGAATACATTGGAAAATTCATCGAATTCTATTTCGCACGATCAGCCTTCCAGCACGACAATCCCCACTCAGTCGGCTGCTAGTGATTTCCTTCATAAATTAGGTGCCACACTTCTCAATTCCATACAAATGCAGAACTATCAGAAACCTGTTAATAGTTTATCATCAAATTCAAATCAAATGAACGCGAACGTGATACCAAATCATATTGTGATCGATACATCACCCGGTTATAGTGCCATGGAGGAGATACAAAAGCAATTGGAATATGATAAATTTATGAATGAGGTGTGGATTGGTGTAGTGTTGACTTTGATTTTTATTTCAATGATATTTTGTTTCTGTTCGTGCTTCTTGTATCATCAGTTCAGAATATGGAAAAGGAATTGTAAGTATTAGTTGCTAATAGGAGAAGTTTTTCTTTATCATATAAACCGTATAAAACACATAACGAAAAAAAAGAAATTAAATGCGATCGGACACCGCCACCTTCCCCAATGAAAATTTTATATGTGGAGCGGTCGAAAGGGTTGTTCGATCCGAACCATTTTCAATAGTACTTCGGTGTGTACCAAATTTTATCAAAACATTTCCAAAATTGCGACTTGTCGGTTGAACACCAGAAAACAACAGAGACAGGACGGATAGACAAGCTTAAACCGATGCGAAAAGTGTTTCTGATTCGATTGGTATAACAAAAGGGGGTTCTACCCCAAGTTCTTCTGGGTGTTGCATATACCGGCGCAAATCTAATATTCCCCGGTACCACAAGCGGTGTAGGGTGCAAAAAAGTAAAAATAATAAAAAAAAAAGTTAATTTTAAGTATCTTTCAATATCTCGAAAACAGTCAGATGTTAGTCAGGTGACATAAGTCCTGTATAAAGCCAATAAAATATTAAAGAGAAAAACTACGTTTGTCTTACGCTGAATATTTTCATATAATCATCGTAAACTTGTGTGTGTTCATTAACCCTTTGGCCTGCACAGTATTTGCGGATTGCGCGAGCCATAGTAAACAAGATCAGTCGAGCGCCGTGCCATTCACCTGTTAAGCCGTGCACTGGCGCAACTGGCGCAAAATCTACGCTTTTCATGACATGTGTATTTCGGTGAACCAAAAGGAATTGTGAAACAATAAATAATGTTTGGGAGCAAATAACAATTTTAATTTTTCTTCACCAAATATTGGCCAAAGGGTTAAAACGTGAACTACAGATCACTAATATTGTAGGGAAACACTATCACCATATGTGTATGATTATAAAAATAATATTTTGATATTATGTTTCTTCCCTCCCAACTTCAAAGTTTTGCTTATTCTTGCAAGCAAACAAATGTTGCAAAGTCGGTCATTCTGTCCGCATATAGAATTAACGCGTATAACTGTACATTTAATTTGCAAATATTTGCAAGGCCTACTTTAATTCTTGTATGGAAATGCATGAATGGCAACTTTAAGCAATTAAGATTTTTTAAATGGTTTTCGTAATTTTTCCCCTTTTTTTTTCGTATTGAATACTTTTTATTGCCTTTGCCTACATTTGAAAAAGCAAACATAATGTCTACATACTATCGATCTGTTTTATCTATTAACGGTGCTTACTTCTAAATACCAAAAAAAAAAAAAAATCCGATTAATATCATTGTGAACACTAACGGAGAATTTATTGTTAATTTTACCGATTACGAGAATTAATGTTTACGGGGGACCGAAAACGTATTAACTAAGTCTCGGGTTACGCCATTTCAATCCTATTAGCTCTTGACAATACCATCGACAGATGAGAAAAGGACGAATGAATATAAAGGGACCGGCTCAAAATATCACACACTATTATTACTGAGAATGTCCGTACTCTCTAGCATTTCCGATGCAGATTTATTGCTTCTTTTTAACATTTCTTATATTTCCACCGCACTCCGGGCTTAAAGCCTAACTTTTCTTTGCTGAAGTCACGCAAAAGAAAATAAAAAACTATAACGTCATTACAGTTTTCCTCAAATCTGGTTCGGATATTGTTTTGATCCGCGCAAATACTCTCGCATTTGCTTGGAAAAAAAGGCGCATGAGTAGCCGGGTATGTAAAGAATTGCGATTAACAACTCAATGGGCATGGGTTCAAATTCGAATATATGGGCGAGCACATAATCTATTTTATACGGCAGCCTTTAAATTCACGCATAGTAAATATATTTACAAGGTATACAACATGATATAAATAAAATAATTAAAAAAGTAAAGGGCACAAAACTATTACAAGAATAATTTACGATATGTGACAGTGAGAGTGTTGTCAAAACCATTCGAAAGTCAAGTGAAAAGTATATAAAGGCGTTTATGAATACAATTAACAAAAAGTTTTCTAAATTATTTGCCTTCCTTTAAAATCTTTGCTAAAGCACACATATTATAGATGCGTTCAATCTTAATTGCCAGTCCTTGGTATTTCAACTCAGTAACATCTTAGTAGGCACATAACTAAACTTGTTGTCATGTTCCTATTACAAGTTGAGATTTTAAAAATATTTTTCATTGTTCTAAGCTCAAATCAAAACAACACAAAGGCTACACCATAAGATTTATTAAATATTGATAAGAAGTTGTATAGAATTTGTGTTGAGAGCAAAATGAAAATTGAAACAAATGCACGTTGGAAACGTATGTAAAAGCAAACAGATACCTAAAATATATATTATATTATTAATATATATATATATATATACATATTTATATTTATACAAAAGGTGTATTAGGAGTTTTAACAAAGTTCTAAAAATACGACTTTCAGCAAATACTCAGTGCATAGCAATCGAAATGCAAGGTATGTATGTACAGAACATAATGATCATTTGGAATCTTATAGATGTTCCGTCTAAAGCCACTTCTACAGCTTAGATACTGTATTATAGGGAAAATTCATTTGGGTTCGAACGCGTTTTCAGTTGTGCAGGCTTTCGGTAAAATGTGTTCACAGCTTTTTGCGTGATCGCGTTTTTCGTTTTTTTTTTTTCTTTTTCTTTCCAATATATTTACAAAGATTAAACAATGAAGACTAACGCATACAGTTGAGAAAACATGTTGAAAATTTGATGTGAACAACAGCTTTTTAAATAAATATCAAAATGTTACTTTCCATATTCATAAATTTTGTTGTTGTAAATAACAAAAGAAAATATGAAATAAAGTAAATTTTTTTTTTTTTTTTTTTAATTCTCCAGATCGCTCCACTGTGACATTTAGTTCTTCCTCCCTTGATATAGAATCTCCTAAAACAATTAACGAATATGATGATCCTGTACCTGAATATACTCTGGTCTCCGGTCTACCTTCGTATGAGGCTGCTTTGAAATTGCTACAAAAATCGCCGAAAACTTCGTGTCTATTAGGTCAGCATCCGAGTGTATTTCACATTTTCAACAGACATGAGAGAACTCACAATGAAATGAATGATTCTACAATAACTTCCAACGAGGTTAGTATCCCCTTACTAACGGAAGTGCAAACAATAGCGACGAACAACCAGGCAACAGATGGAACAGTTCACGTACAGGCCAGCGAAAAGTCACTGCAGTCTCAGCCATTTGTAATATTGCATACAGTAGCCTCCGATAAAAGTATGTATAAGGATAAATCTAAAAGTCTGCAGAAGTGCGACAAGTCTTAATTCCGCGTAGAAGAGCACGTGGGAAGAATGCATACTTTCCGTACAAATACTTATATGTATATGTATACGCATACATCGATATGTAAAACTGTGATATTGAAGTTAAATCCTCCTCTCTTCTTCTTTATATTCCTTAAGTAGTATTATTAATTCGTTAAATGCCAAAATTCGGGAACAGTTAAGAGTTTGATTTTTGTTATATCTCCTTACGGCTTAATTATTATATTATAATATAAAACAATTGCATTTATTCTAATAATATTAATGATATATGTTTATATCTCCCCATGTTAATTATCTATCTAAGAATGGATTTGGAGATGATACAGAAGCAAAAATGAAGGCATAATGTATATGAATGTATAATAATAATGTACGTATGTATGATAATCTTAAAAATAGTACGTAAAATTTGAAATAAAAAAATTCTATTTAATGACAAAAAAAATGGAAAGAAAATTTGAAATTTTTTTAAAAAGGCATTTTTTTTTAATAAATAAAGATAAGTACCGATATCTCGATGATAACACGCAACAATGTGCATCGAAGACCATATAAATAAACTAAAGAATTTAAGCATTTCCCTCTGCATGTCCGTCCGTCTGTCATGACAAGGCCAAATGCCGTTGATGCTCATGATGGCGAATCTAAAATTCGACACTCGGTACTGATGATGTTTCTTTTTTTTTTTTTTAAAAAAAAGCGACGATATTAAAAGAAAAGAAAGCAAAAAAAGAAAAGATAAATGCTATTTTCAACGACTGCTTAATTTATTTGAAACTAGACTGACTTAAAATTTCAAGCACACTTTTAATAGGAATCTTCACTAGGTTTCGTGCAATACAACACCCGATTGTTGACTTGAACCAAAACTGCAATTAACCATAAAGGACAGAAGAAGAGTTTTGGAATTGCCGAGACGATGTTCGATTAAACTTCGCTCTGAGGGGTATATCGCTTTTTTTTCTTTTTCGATACACAACGCTGACTAACTTGACAATTGCAAGTTAGAACAATCAGAATAGAGTTTCAAGTTTTCTGAACATTTTCACGCTACCTATCCGAAGAGAATGGTTTTCTATCGTTATCGGATCGAACTAAAGCGAATATACAAAAATGGATTGTAAGTGAATGATGAAGATATTAATGAACCTAATGATGGGCCAATCAGTGCTAGTTAGTTTACATCCTACGTATCAATCTCAATCTTCACCCTATACATCTTTTATAGTTCATAAGCAAAATAATTACAATCTTAGATTATTCCAATGTTTTGATAGGTATGACAATCGTCGTATCTGATAACTTTAACCAAACATAGTTAAGACCTGTACAATTTATTTATATTTTGGATTTTAGCACACCTTCATTTGTAAAAATCTATTTAGAAACGTGTGCGTGTATAACCGATTATGGTTTTATTACGTCTTGCGGAATTCTAACTGGAAATTAATGGACAGAAAAAAAGACCAATATGTGTTATTTATAGGCAAAGAAAATGAAAAAACCCAATACGCTTTGTTGCATTCTAAAGTTAATAACCGTCAGTGTTGTTATTAATAAGTTTAAAGTGTTTGTGTGCTATTTATTATACGTACTATACATTAAACGTAAAATGCTAACAGTTATTATATAATACGTGTGCCACAGTCATAATAGCTTGATATTTATTGCTAGAGAATGACAGTCAGAATTAGATAATCGGCGCCGCTTTATTGCAATAGTATTGAATACTATTGAAATCCTATTAGATCAATTGTACAGAGCCTTTATCATCTTGTATCTTTACATGCGTGCTTTTCAACATTAAAACTTTTCAACCATAAACCGGTAACCGTGTATACCTTATGTTTAAACTCTTTCCATTTCCACATTATTTTTAATTATACGATAGTAATAACAACGCATTTATTCTTAATTATATTGCACTTTATTGGAAGAAACGGAATTTTATAAATGTAAGCGATGTATCTTAAATTGGAGCAAAGGCATTAAGGCCTATTGCAGTTTTGTACAGGTACACCGCTGCCTTAGCCTACGATGCCCGCTTACGAAACTTGATAATCTGTAGGACAATTCCAACGAATAGGGCGCCCATAGGGCACTACATTTAAGATATCAGAAAGAGAAACTGAGTATCAATCAACTTCGCGCAACTTTGATCAGCGCCGTGGACTCTAACATCTCGCTATTTAATGTCCTTCTCCACAAAGGATTGTACCCAGCAGTCAGGCAATACACACTAGGAGCAATCTTTCTTTGGATAACTTGATCCTGGCGGACATCCACAATCTATATATCATATATCAATTAGTATCTGTCTATATAGATTTGGACATTATCTAACTAAACGCAGCCTTAGCTATTCTTGTCCTTCGACAAACTTTGTTTCTTGAAAAATTTTTGCTTCAGACGAATAGCGTCGATATAGATCAGCTTTCAGCTCCTGCCTTCAACACGTTCACTACTTTGTAGTATCATTACAACTGACTGGATAGACATCGCATTTTGATGTCCTTCATAGCAGAGAATCTATTATTCTGTTCAACTTTTTAGATTGTTATATAATATTTTCGAAAAATTGTTGCTCACATGTTCGTCACAGACATCTGCATGTTCGGCCCAAAAATGTCCGTGACTGACCAATAAATGCATCCACAATTAATGAAATCCTAACTCCAACCAATTTTAATTTCAATTTATTCACAATTGGGTCTTAGAAGTTGGCTAAGTTTAGTAAAAATATGTCGGTAGTTCCTGGATTTTGTCAACAACAATTGTTTTATTATAGAATATCGTTTTTTAACTTGGAAAAAGGCATTTATTGGGAAAGATTGGTACAATAAATAATAATCGAAATATTTTTCATCGTTTTGTGCAACTTTTTTCCATCCATGCAGCGATCCAATCATCGATTCATTTTCGGACTTCTTGAACATTCTGAAACCGTGTGCCAGCCAAGCCACACCGCTTCGAAGTGAGCAAGTGGCAATCAGAAGGCGCTATGTCTGGTAAGTACGCTGGGTGCGGTAGAACTTTACATATGAACTGCAACAATGTATCCCTGACGTGTGGGAGAGCGTTGCAAGAGGATGACTTTTCGTCTGTTAACTGCTATTGCTGGTCTTTCTTATAACAATAGATTGTTCAATTTGTTCAATTGGAGTCGGTAGACATCTGCAGTACCAGTTTCGTTGGTTTTTAGCAGCTGACCCCACCGTATGTACAGCAAAAATTTATAGCCATAATTATGGATCAACCCATGACTTTTTGCGCTTGGGATTGTCATGGTAGACCAAATTTTCATCGCCAGTCACAATATGTTACAGAAAAATCTTCTTCTTTGCCTGGCAAGCAACGAAATCGCGACATTGAAATATTGCGAAATGGCATTGTCAGTCAGTTAGTATGGTAGCAGTTTTCCTTCCTTTTGGATCTTTTCCATCGCATGTGAAACAGTTGATTCATCAGCCGCTAAGCTGTGTGAAAGTTCTTTGAGAGTTTGAGCTGGGTTTTCGTCCAATAAGTCTTGCGAGTCATTGTTTTCGAACTTTTGTGTTCCTCCAGACTGTTCTTCGTTATTGATATCAATATCAGCACTTTTTTGTCGTTGAGACCAAACTCGACAATTGTGATATGATGGAGCAACATCAACATAAGTTTCTAAAAGTGTCTGACGGTCGTCGGCACTAGATTTCTTCAAATCCAAAAACAAAAATAATGAATGACGAAAATGCAAATTTTGAACGTTCCAAGGCCAGCGTCTGCACGCGCTGAATAACTCAATAATACAAAAAGGAAAACTGCCATTTTATGTAAAGAAAGGTCATGGAATCACCAAATTTAACCGTTGCTGGCTGGCGTTGATACTTTGTAGTACTTTGTCATTTTCACTAATAGATATCGCTGATCAAAATACATGCAAGCAAGCACCTATTATATCATGTCATGTACATGAATGAGAATGAAGCAAACTAAGAACGGATGAACGTTAGAACGTACACCACATACAATGATATACATTTTCGAAGTTAACAAGCGGTTGATAGGATTCTCAAACTACCCTTTTCTTGAACCCTTCAATAGTTTGACAAAACTGATAGGATAGGAACAATCTAATTTTGTAAAAGCACAATCGCTCTTTCCCTTCATCCGTGTATATAAGAGTAACAACGATTACGTATTGTTTCATTAACAGGTAAGAATGCAATTATTTAAAACCTTTTCGTATCATGTTTTTAAAATAATTGTGCGGCACATCTGTTTTTGCAATTTGCAAACAATATTCGCAAATGCATATGTTCTTGGAAAATGTTACGTAAGTATGTGCTGTATGAGAGGGCAATTGAAAAAAAAAAAAAAGTTGGTTAGAGAATTCTGTGTGGGTGTCCACAATGTTATATATATATATATACATATAAAGTGCCTGAACACTTATTTCTCTCTGTTGTAAGTCGGTTTACAAGAAATCGAATTCAAATAATTTAGAATTTTTAAAATCTGTGTTGCGGCTTCTTAGTGCAATGATTGGTCGACGATTAAAGTATTATACCAGAGTAAATAATGTAAGTATAGAGAGTAGGAAATGTTTCAGACTAAGAGGTAGTGAAATCGCAGGGCAGGTCACTTGTGACTAAGCTTAATAAATGAAATATGGTAACCGCACTATCCATTGCCTTTTGCCAATTATCAGCTAGCTTACGTATAATGATCTCGCGATACAAATTTGTAGCTTCGAGGTGGAAAAGTCATCGAATCGTTTTAGCACATCTTCAACTTTTATAAACCGCTGATTTGTTAAATACGATTGCGTCGATATGAACAGGCGGCAATCGGAAGGCGTCAGATCCGGAGAGTAATCATTATACGGTCGACGTTTCTAGCCAAAGTTGAAGATCACTTCCCTGATTGCTTTTGCTGTAGATTTCAGGTCTACGATTTTGGTTCTCTTCGGTTAACTTATCGGAACCGAAATTTCTCGTTGACTTATGTGAATAATTAAAACTTATGTCATATAAAAACCAAATCGTCGAAGCTTTATATACCCGAAATGGGGGAAGAAGATATGAATAGGTCCGGTATGCTTTATAACGCAAATAAGCAAATAAGCAAATAAATTAATTATAAAAAATTTTATAGAAATTTTGCAACTTCAGTTTAAATATATCTTAAAGGATGCTAACAGCTATAAGAAAAGCCAAATTTCATTGCGATTTTCATAGTTCATCGTCCATATATACACTTCCGTATATATGCACTCCCATGTAATAGGGTGATGGTCAGGAAGAAGTGGCGTAAGAGGGAGGGATAGGAAAGTGCCGCAGCCTAGTCGATGTTTACCCAGTCGGTAAGCGTTACACCTTTACTGACTGAGCTACGACTATAGTTACTGGCAAGTAATCTCTACCGCACTGAGATTGATTTGATTTCACGAACACCGACCTAATTGTCGCGACTCCTATCCACTTGGCCGTGTGGCAGCCTCATGCCTCTGCTTTCCTGCTCACTCTTCTTTGTCACTTTCTGTCCATATAAGTTTTGCATATTTTAAGGAGTTTTTTACGTCACAAATACGACAAATTATTCACAAAGTGAGGTTATCCCTTAAAAAAGTTCATCGCTTTACTAAAAAATAAAAACCAACCGTTCGTCAGTTTCAAATTCGCTGGCGACTCGCCTACCAACTGCATAACTGTAAATATTATTTAATTGTCAAATAGCTATGAAATTTTTTATAATGAACTTACTTACGTGTCTTACCTGTATAGCGGAAGATGTATGTATGGTGCATTTTGGCTATGGTAGACTCTTTTTAACAATAAATTCTTGTTTCGTGTTTCGTGTTTTTTATAACTTAAAGCATGATTTGGTTTTTTCTTCAGACTTGTGTATTGTGTTTTTATTCAGGGTTCTTATAATCATTCCGTTGACTTTTTAATACCGCCCAGCTATCAATTACCTTACCAGTCCAAGTGAGAAGAGAGGCCACCTTTTACTAACGACGACCATGTGTGTTACGCATAGTGCACCGTTTGGTTTGGCATCGTCTGAGAGTATAAATGAATTGAATTTTTATTTGAAATGAAAATGGTATAGCAAACGACGACGCTTTTATGGCTTCTCCCTATTACCTGTTAAGATAACTGCAAACCGTATCATTACATAATATTTTTGTAATAATTAATGAAAAATTTTAAAATATTAAAATATTGTGTACACTCTCGACACCTGATGCTGTTGCATTGACTGTTGCAACTGATTTTTAAACAGCTTACGAGAGATTAATTCATTTATCAAATTTTATCGAGGAGTTCTGCAAAATGGATTAATTCTGTCTTAGTTCAATAGGAATTAGTTTGCTGGAAGCAATGTATATGAAGTCGTGCATATTATGGAAAAATAGACGGCATTCTTGACACTTGTTGTTGCAACTTTCTTTGCTTGATGAAGTAATTGGTTGACTTAATTTGAAATCATGGCCATCCCAATTGAACTCTTATGCAATTACTCCTCTTCCCTAATGAACTAAGTAAAAGATAGCCATTGACCAGAAATCACTTTTATAAGCGCTAAGAAGAAACAACAAAATGCTGTAATAGAATTGCAAAGAAAATCAACAGCAGCAACTTTTTAAAACTTTTGGAGTCACTTTTTTAACTAAGACACGGTAGAATTACAAAGTAAAGCAATAAACTTTGTCTTAAATGAAGATGCAACGTGCAACGGCTATTAACAGGCTTTTCAGATTTAACAGATTTTCTGGCGTGGACTGAACAAGAATTGCAGGAAACGTATTGAACTAAAGCGAAATTGCATTACAAATCATACCAATAATTTTTTTTTTTTTTTAATTGTAAAATTATTTTATCATATTTGTCTTGTAAAATATATCGTTAATCTTATATTTAGTCAGTTGACGTTAACTTAAGTTATAAGCCTTAAGCGACGATATAAGAATGCTCGAATGAACTATTCTGCGGCAGCTAGAAGAAAGTCTTATAAGCTTTGACCATAATTAGGTGCAGTAGATTCCCCATGTGTGACATGTGTTCATATAAGATGGACTCGTATAACTCGTATGTTCATCCAACTACTAAAGCTAAAAAGACCTAAAGAATACATGGATTGACAGCAGATTTTAATTCCAATAACTAATGTAACGATAAAGTTCATAAAAGACAAAAGTTGATAAGTTTTTATTTTTTGTGAAAAAAGCATTAAGTCAAAGTGACTACTACAACACTGATTTATATAACGGGCTTACCGTGTTGTAAACCGGCTTACTGTACTTCGGAATATAACAGCTAAGGGTAGGCCTTCTTTTTCCAGCCTTGCCTAGTTCGGCAGAATTCCTTAAACTGTGCAAGTGGGGCTTCAGAAAGTTGTCCGCGTGAAACATTGCCTTAGAAAACCAAGAAACGCTGCAATGCTGATGACGCAACGATTTTATTAGAAGAATGCGGAAAATTTTCCAAAATATCAAATTTTGACAAAATCCATTTAAAATTAAAATTTAAGAGAAATGTAATTGAAATTTTTGTTAATTTACGCCACCAAACAATAGGTTGGCGGGAAAATTACGTCTTAAGTTACTATCTGGAGGTAATTCTAATTATCAGATCAACGCAAGCAGGTGCAGATGCAGGTGCAAGCATTAGATCGAGTCATATTATTACGCATACCTGGCGTGGGCGATAAGAAGATTATTTTTAAACAAAAGCAGAGCAAATAAAGCGAAATGAACATAAAAGGCAACGTACCGGTTATTTACCAAAAAATGTTGTGACAAATTAGGATTTTGAAATGATAAATTTTCGGATCCGCCGAAGTTGGATCGCCCAATTTCGTTCCGGAGATAAAAATTTGATGAGAATTTTTCTATATTTATCGTACGTGCACCATAGGAAAGCAAAATTTTTGCGAAACTCTCGTTATACGTGTCACTATGCAAAAATGTTACTAAGTTTTATGAAAATTTCATTTAAATATTTGCATATGTACATGCATATGTATATGCCTATGCATATATAGATATATATTTTTAAACTTTGTACTTTATTATTATGATGGTTTATTTTCGCTTTCTTTACTTATGTATTTTGAGTGCCTGCGTACTATAAAAAAAATACTTAAACAAAGTATTACGTACTAAATTATTTCCGGTTTAATTTAAAACATTTCTTTGTATTGTATATTATGTATTTTAACATAGATCGCATAGATCCTAATATCGAAAACTTAATCACATGTTTAAGATAATTTTCATCGGCTCCTTGTATATTATTATTAAATATTTAATTATAAATTCGAGTCCGAAGAGCACGATCATACCAATCCGATTTTTATCACATTTAATCTCTGAAAGTGATTAAACATAAAAAAAAAAAAAAACTATTACGCATCCAAACAAGTACGAAAATTTGCATTTATCTCGTTTTAAATAAAATTGCAATTTCGTTAGAGCCGAAATATATCATTGAAAATTTTTTTGAGATTAGTTTACTCTGCGTCACTTAATTATTCACTATGAAATACTTGCACCATTAGTAGTATCGCGTAAATCTTTTGATAACCTCTCATTATCAATTACAGCAGAGCGCACCAACATTTGTTTCTAAAAATACTTTGAGATATTCATATAAACATATATGTCTATAAGATCGCGTTGATTCATTCAGTCAACACCGCTTATTATATTATTATCATATTAACACTAAAACTAACTGCTGATAGATCTCGCTTGTCGGCCACTAAACGAAAATCGCCAAATTTCTTGCTAATTATAGGCACGTCAGTCAAATGATTTAAAGCAAATTACTTACGTTATTTAGCCTTAAGTGATGAAATGGCTAGAAAATGGTCTTGATCTGCTCAAGGTCACATTAACATTTGCCAACATTTGCAAACATTTAATGAAATTGCATTTATTACCGATATGCTCCCGTTCAGTCGAGTCCATTTTATACTAGGTTTTGGCAAATCTGAGCAAAATATTAGAATCAATGTGGGTAAAAAATCTTCTTCTTTACATTTTATTTGCATCACATACGAATGTCTTTCTTTCCTTTACACAAATTTCCAACACGATGGCAAATAGTTTCTTAATCTTCAATTTCTTCTTGTTATTTTCTACTTACGTGCGATGGACAAAACTCGTGTTCCAACTTTGGCGGGATTAGGACTTCTCGTATTGATACGTTCAAGTGTACGTAAAAGATATCATCATTGAGGCACACTTTAAAAATCTTTTCAAACTTTATTGTTATTATTATTATTATTATAATTTTAGACTAATGAAATAAATTCTTAGACTAAACAACAAAGACTTTGAGCACTAGCAACACAGGCTATCGGCTCTAATTTATAAAATTACATCAGATGTTGAGCCTAGTAGTTTTAAAAAAGTAATAAATATATTGAATTAATATTCTATTCTGAAGCTGATTTTAGAAAGTCCAAAGGGTTAATCGTTTTAAATGCAATACTTCTAGCCAAGGAAAAGTTAAGGCAGTCGCAGAGAATGTGCTTTATGGTAAGCATTTGTCCACAACTGCACGTTGGGGCCGGAGACTTCTTCAAGATCCATTGGTGAGTTGCAATTGTATGCCCAAGGCGAATTCTCGAAAATGTTTGGATCTTGATTTTCTCGACATTTGTTGCATATAAAGGTGGAATTAATTCACGGTTAATAGAAGAGTAGCGTTGATGATGGTATTGTAGATTTCCTTCTGTAATTTTCTTTTTAACTTTTCCTCCAATGTATCTTTGAAGATCCAACTTTTCCATGACATCATCCATAATTAGAGGTACAGAAGCAGCATACATTGCCGCTCGATCAGCCTGCTCATTTCCCAATAAACCGATATGACTAGGAACCCAGAACTTTATTTCAAACTTTATTTGTTATTAATTAATGGAAAAAGTTTTCAAGCTTTAGTATCAATTTTATATATATATATATGTACATTTAAAAATGCCTAAAAAGGTTAATTTTCACTTCACATTTTTCAAGATAAAGAAAACTTTTAAATGAACACAAGGAATGTCCTGAAATACGTTGTGAGAGTAAACTTAATCGTAACTCGCTAAAGGACAAAAAGAGGTTTGACAAAAATCGGTCTTAAAAGTGAATACAATTAAAAGACAATTATGGCTATGAAATGATGAGCAAAGGCAATCACTTGAACCCGTCTGATGGACATAATACACTTTACGGAAGCTGTGATATATATATATATATATGATATAATGATAGATAATTATTGCCCAAATTCTCGTAGCTGGCTATTATTAAAACAATGGGGAGGTTTTTATATTCAAAAAAAAAAAAAAAAACAAATATTTGAAATAGTTTGTGTAAAGTTCAGCGCCAGCACTAGCTGTCATTTAGTCGGTGTTATGTCTATTGTTACGCATGGAGGTGTCACTATTATGATCTGACCCCAGAGAGAAATTGACATTAAATACTTGAAGTAGTGATTCACTTAAAGCCTTATGCCTGCATACACTTACCTATAACTAAGTATTACTTCTAGCAATTATTTACTTTTTGTTTGTTTTTTATAACAGACTTAAGATCGAATGAATATATGCATGCACACACATATGCATTGAGAACACATTAGTATTATTCTAGAATTATTATGTGTAAAGAATTATTTAGCGTAAGCAATAAATTTGCTTTTTTTTATATTTTTTTTATTTTTTTTTTTAATTTTCATTTACTTTTTAAACCCCAAAAAAAAAAAAAAAAAAAAAACAGTTATGGAGACGGATTGTTTGCATAAATTGAGGCACGAATCGAATATATTGAATATGTATTAGTATAAGTTGAATATTTTTATATACATTTTGCTTATACTCGGCTTTTAACTGTTGTTAAAAGTGACATCACTATCCTATTAGTTAACATAGACAGGTAACCAAACCCGTAAGTAACAAATAAAACCATTCGTGCATATTAACTAAAGAGATATGCTTGAATGACGGTTTTTCTATTCATCGCCGAAAGATGGGGATATACCATACATGTCTCTTCGTTTGTAACATCTATACATACGCATACGGAGACCCCCGTCAAGATGGCAGATGTCTACTTATGGTTAGCGGAAATGAGATTCTGAATCGATTCAATTACGCTCCATCCATCCGTCCGTCTATACATCTAACCATCGACTGTGTCGCGATTACGTTCACGTTCGCATGAATTCAGATAGAAAGCCAAGACTTGTCGCAAATACATGCATACATCAAGTTTCCGAAGGAACTCGATAGACAAAAGCGAGAACATTTCCAATTACGATCTGGCACATTCCCAATTAAAAGAAACGGTATTTTACAATTTTTTTTATCCCGCTTTGAAGTGTTGGGTATCACAGAAGGCGTATATAACCATTTTACTCGTTCATTATTATTATTATTATTATTATTATTATTATTATAAATTTATTATTATTATTGTTAAACAGATTCAATTTATTGCGCTGATTGTAATTTTTGATTCGACGCCAAGTTTAGAATTTTTTTGTTGATATTTAAAACGAGCTTTATTTTTTATTTATACGTTTATTTACAAAAACAAATTTTCATAATTAAATTATGCGAAAGATTTAGGGAGGCTAGGACAACAGCGAGATGTTAAGCCTAATTAAAAATGAGGTTTGTTGAGTGTGTGTATTTTGTTTTTATTTTCTGGGTAATAGATTTTCGGAAAATACACACTACATTTTATTGTGAGGCCTAAGTCGATTGAAGGTTTTCTCAATTTATCTAAACGATCGATGATAGACAGTATTTTGCATGGTCTCTAATGTTTGCTTTACTGATTCCGTTTATTGTCTCGTGACAGCTCTGCTGGGGATAGACAAAATTCTATAAACTAAATAAATTGTCAGGCAAAGTGGCGATCAACAATACAGTTACCGTCAATGGAGAATTCTAGAGAAACGTGATAACTGATTTTTTATAGCAAAAATTTAGATGATTTCGGCTTGAACGGTATGTTCTTCTTTCATTACAGAGACACGTTCTCGTTTTCACTACTATGTCTTCTAATTTCACGCCAGATGATTTATTTGCTAGAAAGTTTAAATGGACTCTCATTGAAAGGGATACTTTAAAAACTTAAAAGAAATAAAAAAGAAAAAACTCGACATATCGAAGTAAATTGTGCTTTATTTTCGTATTTAGATATTGCAGTTATTTTTCAAGTGTCCATCACGGCTAGTAATGTATAAGTATCTATATACTTCTTGTCTGTCTATAGAAAACTATTAACTGCATTAAATTTTACGGCGACGCGAAAGTGTCACTTTGGGAGAATTAGAGGCGTATGAGACCGATGTATTTGCCTTTGCTGATCTAGTTAGTTCGTGAGACTTCGAAGGGATTCTATATTTTTGGCTCACTGACACTTCTCAGACTGTTACAACTAAGAGAATAGCATATGCTGGCCCTTTAACGTACACGCGTACGGACATAACCTAACCTACCGAACGGACATCCCCTACGATTTGTAAACCTTTCTATATCCGGCCTGCCTATTGGTCTCTTTCATGTCATTTCACGATGTCTATGGGGGACACGAAAGTGAGTTTCAATCTACTTTCCTGTGATTATCAAAAAAAAAAAAAGGACTTAGCACAATTTTAAGAGCAACAATCTATGATATAAAATACTACAAGTAAAAATATTTATTTAAAACGATCAAAAATGAATCCTAAGATCCTTCGTGCTTATAGGACACATCAATACAAATGTACGCCGATGGCGGTACAAACACAAAAATAAAATTGAATTAGTTCAGGTAAACGGCATATGGGAGTCAAGTTCAACATCTCAATAACTTTTGGTAACTTAACATTAAAAAAAAGCTCCCATTTATTGACCCATCGGCTGCATGACGAACTCATTGGTCGGCATGGTCTAAATTGTACACTCTCCTTGGCAACCATTTCACGTACAATTATTCTTCGTATACTTTGCGTTTTAAAAGCCAAAACCTTTTGCAAAGGCTGAATTTTCGCGATTAAAGTTATCTTTTCGCATCTTCCTCAATGTCGCATACAGTAACACAAAAAGAAAAAAGTTTCTTTATTAATTTTTTTCAGTTTTTAGGAATTAATTTATTTATGTTTTATTTTTCTTTCAGGCTATTCTTTACTTAACCTGCATTCGCACATGTTTGCTAATAAGAATTTGTTTTTCCTCTCTCTCTCTCTCTCTCTCTCTCTCTCTCTCTCTCTCT
>CCAG010006154.1:0-102290 GCA_001077435.1 Glossina morsitans morsitans
TTCCTCTCTCTCTCTCTCTCTCTCTCTCTCTCTCTCTCTCTCTCTCTCTCTCTCTCTCTCTCTCTCTCTCTCTCTCTCTCTTATTAAAACATTACGTAATTTCTTTTGTTTTTGTCCTGTTCTTCCTTCTGTCTTTCTTTTGGTGGTTCACTCTAGAAGAAATTTCTTTTTCTAATTCTTTTATTTTTCGGTTTCGACTACGTTGCGTTCAACTTTGTATTAGCACACCATCGCGTAGAAAAACTTGAACAAAGTCATTTAACCAACACGCAATTACAAACAATGGCTGAAGTGTAATCAAGTAAAACTTGCGATAGATACTGTGTTTCTATTAACAAATCACACCTTTTTCTAGGACATTAAGTGCAATTTTCAGATTATATTTATTTTTAAGTGTAGGACAAATTTCAAGTTTCTTTTTCTTCCAAAATACCGATAGCTTTTTCTTCACTCAATATTGAAAATAAACCAAAAAAAATTTACATCGCGTTTCCGATGACAAAGCAATAAATTGCGTGTTGTTGTTAATCGATTGCTCATCTTGTTTGTTTGCTACTTGCTCTTTTTCTTCGATAATTATTCTCTATTCTATATTAATCTTTCTGTTATTCACACACACACAATCGTAGGCCACTTGCCCCCAATGGCCAATGGCCACTTCTTCAGACAATATGTTTTTAATCATTCTCAACTCATAGAATCAAGGCCTTCCACTAACTTCAGACACACTCAGCATTTTTTTTTTTTTTAGAGATTAATTAGTGGCATTCATTCTGAGTAGTTTTATTTGCATATCGTTTGAATTCCTCAGTTTAGTTATCATTTTTCAAAAATATTTTTATTTCGTGAGGTCTACTTTGCGCTTAACATAGCGTTCATTTATATAAATGCATATTCATAGACTTTACATCACTAACTTAACGCTCGCCGCATTTACTGTTCTTCTTTGTTTTTATATTTTTATTTCCTTTCTATTTTTAAATTACTTAGTTTCTTTTCCTGACAGATATCAAAATCAACAAACTTTCAGTTTTGCTTTCTTTCAACGCAAACTTTTTATTTCTTTTTTCGTTAAGCAAAACTTTTTCCTTTTTCTGTCGCAAAATCCAACAACCTCTTTATTTTTCAATTGCCGTCTTCGCTCTCCCGTACCGAGTCTCTACCGACCCGACAAAAATGAGTTCTAAACATCTTCCACCATTGAACTCTTTCTCCTGCGAGAGCTTAACTATCCTGTCAAGGCATAATTGCGTTCTTCTTAAATAAAAAAGAAATGAAACAAGATCGCAACATCATGTTACAGGCTTTGGACGTGCCGACGCATCCAATCTTTCCAATTATCAATCATTTTGGTCCCACATTAGTTGGGTTATGAACTCGACAGCCTGACGAATGTTTACTTCCGAATATTCTAAAGTTCTTAACGTGTCAACATATAGGCCTGACCTTTGATGTAAAGTCTCACAACCGTAGCAGCCTGAAACTGGAAATTACAAATTGCAGAAGAAGAATCGTTTTTAATCAAAGATTACGTATACTTGAGCGAAAGGTTCAGTTTATGTGAGCAAATCTCTTCCAAAGAAGCACTCAATTAAATTAAAAAGTCTTTCTGGATCTATTAAGATTCATATATACATAGTAATTTTATGGCCCCACATTTTCTTTATTTGAAATTCGCAATCAAAGCTACTCCCTGTCTCTACTGTTGTATATATAATCTTACTATTTTATTATATAACTGCATAGGGAGGAGGGCGATACATGCTCTCAGACAAATTATTATTTTCGCGATAAAATAGCAATAATTATATTTAGGCCCAAAATATACACCTGCGCAGTCCAAATTTGCTACGATTGTATGAATTATTATTATAAACCAATTTTGATCACGAGCTATAAAAAATTAGACCGTTTTGCCATAAGGCCAAAGGCTTGCTTTTTGTTAGAATAGGGTTGTATGAAGGAATGTTGAAAAAATTGGCCCATTCAAGCCAAATTTTTCACATCATTTCAGTCTGCCAGAATACTGATATTTATACATTTTGCACAAGAAATTTCAAAAATTGGAATTCACTTCACATAATAAATACAATATCTTATCTGGCCTAGTAGGAGAATAAAATTGAGCAAAGAAATGAAAGCAATTGGTAATTACCCGCAAAGACGGCTTTACTGCTGTCTATTCCCGTATTTTTGCATAGAAGCTTAGTATATCCATGTACGCGTACATGCATTTCTGCAATTTTTCGGACTATGATTTGAGTGATGCGAGCAGATTTTGTAAAAAAAAAAAAAAAAAGAATTCCAACACAGATCTTGGATAAGGGTAAAAATTTAAAAGGATAATTGAGTGGATTTCGATTATTCAAAAAACTCAAATTTCATATTTTCATATTTTCTATCGGAATTCTTTTATTTATTAACCTTGATAGGTAGGATAAGTAACAAGCGAAACTTTCGTGTCGAAAAATCGCGAAGAGAAAAACTATTTTCATACGATAGCGATAACAGCAAACAAGTCTTTGTGCAGCCTAATGTGCAACTATAATAGGTTAAGCGTTAGTTTCATTAACGGAAAGCTTTAGCTGATAAAATAAATTCAAGATTCTGTCGAAGAAAAGTTTATTCCTTAAGCTTGATATTTGAAGTAAAGCTTTTGTTAATCTTAAGTTACAGTTCACCAAATATATCTTTTTCTGTTAGACCATGTTTTGATAAAATTGAAGCAGTCCAACTATCAATTTTAGCCTGCACCTCGGGTGTCAACTCATCTCGATAAGAGCCTACTATGCCGCGGCGCATAAATCTATTTAATAAATTAATGTATAAATATTTTGCTTAAAGTCTCTTGAAAATAATTGCACCTACTGAAAATTTTCAGGAACATCGGGAAACGTTTCTCTTATCATTTCCGTTAAGTTTGCTTGTCTATTATCTGAAAGTTATATTAGTTGATAGCGTATTTTACTGCTTCAATATACAATTAACCTTAAAAAAAAAATACCTTTCATTTTGCCAAATGATAAATGTGCTACTAAACGATTTAGTTCTTCGTCCGTTAGCGTAGGTCTGTTCAAGAATTGACACAATCTCCGCACAACTCCAGGCAAATCTTTGATCATTTCCTCGTAAGTCACGAAAAATATAAATGATTCGTTACGCATTTTCCAAAAGTCGATAATATGAGTCCAAAATGGCGTCCAATGAATCTCGTCATTAATGAAATTATTGACATAATCGACTATAGCATCACCTTTCCACATGCCATGTTGCGCGAAGTGAAACGAAGAAACAATAACATCTTTAACATTGCGTGCTACATAAATAGTCTGCGGAAATAAAATTAATGCTGAAAAGTTTTTAAATAACTGACAGCTAGCTTATCATAATGCTTGTTAAACATATAACGAGGCATAGAAAACTTTTGACGATCAAAAACATTTTTGTAGCAAAAGCTTAGGTAACGTGATTATAGGCTTATGTCAAATTTTAGATCGAAAATTCGAATAACTTCTGAATTATTGGAAATTCAATACTATTTATAAACTTTCATTCTTCTTAATAGAACCTTACATCCGCGCCGAGAATACGTCTTTGATCCCTATTTTTGCCGATGATTGCCCTCTAATTGCCAGCAATCAAATTGTATTAGCAATTGTTGCTCTTCTATTGCTATAATAATTCCTCAGCTAAAACTTTAACAGGGTTAATGATGAAGTTTTATTGCCCGACTGATTTCACATATGTATCATGTTTTGCGAGAGATTGCTAACGCAACGTGTATAAGACGGCTGGTCATCTTAATAGCAATGTAATGAAAAAGATCAAATTTGATGAATTGTAGGGCACTTTTGCTCCGAGCTTAACGTAGGCATGTCATTTTTAGTGACTAATTTAAGAGACAGTTCTGCATTTCAACATAAATAAATCATTTGATTTAGTATGTGTATGTAGCGTGTCTGAAAAGTTTCCGACCCAAGCATGAAAATTACCGCATTTGTCCACAAAAGTTAGGGAACGTGTTTCTGCAAACGTCGATAAGTACTTTGCGTTCTTTTAAATTCTATTTTTTTTTTTTTTGAAATGACCAACAGCTTAGGAGACGTCCCCAATACGTGTACCACAGTGACGATGAGAAAGAAGTGGGTGGAGACAAATAGGGAGCGGTGGTAGTTTCAGAGGTATGTGTCCGATCGGCAAGTGTTATCGTTTTACCCACCGAGCTCTCACTAATTGCAACTTAACTATAGGGTCCCGCGATGGCGGTTGAAACTGGCTACGTCAACTTCATAGTTACGCTTCTACATCACTTAGCTATGGGATAGGCCGTTGGTTGGATAAGTGGTGGTCACTGCATTCTGAAGAGGCAATGGAGTTCACATAATCGATTATTTTGAATAAGGAAAACTTACTACAGAAACGTATCACGCATTATTGCTTGATAAGCTAAAGACAGAAAACGGTATCGTCCGCAGCAAAAAATTTGTATTTCACACGTTAGCTAGAACAACTTGACTATTCTGCTTACTCATTATATCTTGGCCTACACGACTTATTTCTGTTTCTTAAGCGATGCGTTGCGCTCGGTGGATTGAGTTTTTCTTCAAATCGGAAGATCCAGTTTATGTTGTTTTGCAGGCGTGCAGCCATTTGCAGTAGCAATCTGCCAGCTAGAACTTCCAATATTTTTATCAAATTTGAAGTCCATATCTTTATTTTATCGACCTAAAGAATATTCACCATAGGTATTACGCAGACGCGCGGACGGACTGTCGGATTTAAAATTCGATACTAATCAGGAATATATATACACTTTGCAGAGTATCCTCGTGTTGTTAAACATTTGACAAAATCAATCAATACACGCTCTTCGCTCGGAGTTGATGGCCATAAATTATAATAAATCAAAATTACTGAAAGCACAAACTGAAATGTTTCGTTCATTCAATACGACAGTGGACACTGGAGGTGATTTTCAGTGAAATCTAGGCATTTCTCTATGTATTTTATGTTTGTTACTATTGTCGTAAGAGTCACCTTCTGCTTTTTTTGCCAAATTTGTGAGGGCAACAAATTCGCGGGCATATGGGATTTTATAAGACGAGGATCGTGTAATTGCTCGGTTAATTTCAATGGATCGAGTTCCAATCCAGAGCCCGGCGGTAATAAACCAATAAAACTAAAATAATGAAAAACAAAAAAAAAAAACAAGTGTTGATAAAAATGAAAAATTAAAATTCTCCGATCTATGTGGAACTCACTCTAGGAATGGACTGCGTTCCAATATTCGTTTTTCTTTACATTTTTCAAAATTCAAGTCATTCAATAATAACCAAGCGGCTTCTTGCATCCAAGTTGTACCACATTTCATAAATGTTACCACAAATACGTCTCGAGGTCTTACCTCAAAATGTAATATTTTATCTAAGCAGTGATCAAAAGTTTCCGGCAAAGCGCACCAACTGTCGGACCAATTCTTTTTTAAAGGTATATCAATGCATTCCGCCGAGTATTGTTTCATAGGCACGTTATAATGAGCATCGAACGATTCGATATTCATTTTACGTGAATTGAACATATTTTCAGAGAGTTGTTATCTTCTTTTTCTTAAATTTTGTTGTTGTGCTTCTTTTTCCTTGCACAAAAGGGTTCTCTCTCGACTAAGACTAAAACTTAACTAAACTGCGCTAATGCACCAGATGTGAATATTATTTGCAATTATATTGATAAGGTATAGTAACGTAATTAATGGTTATTTTTATAAATACACTAAAAGAAAAATGTCTACAGCAAATGAATGAAATGAATGGAAGACTGATATGACGCAAAATAATAATTTCACGAAAATTTCTATGCTGGAAGACTGTTAATCAAAATCGGCCGAGAGAATGAAAGCAGAACGATTTTTATTTCGAATGTTTTCCAAATTTTTTCCGTTATATACGGGTCGACTGTTGTTCGTCACAACCATTAAAAGTATAAAAGATCAAGTTTTAAAATATTTAACACTGAAGCAATACAAAAATTGACACCCAAAGGTGCATTCAACTCAATTCGCTATGACCCACGGATATCTAATACAAGATTTAAAGGTTTATATTTGATATATGACGAGCCGATAAGTTTTATTTCACCTTCCAAATGTAATGGTCTACCTGCGTAGACTTAGCATGCTACGGTAATGACTGCAACACTTGACATTATCTAAAGCACTTATTTAATGAGAGAAAGCTATTTTTATATATAATACTTTTATCTTAATAGTTTTATGAGCGCTATTATTTCGCGTTTATCTATTTTTCAAATTTAGATAAAAATGTCATCGGAAAAATTTTGGTTTTGTATTTCAATGGTTTGATAAAACGACGTTGTACCATATGGATCATTGTGAAGGTCACAGAGAAAGTTGTAAAATTTAAAAGTTTTTTAAGGGTTAAGTCGAATTTTGAGGCACACCTCAGCATTTTCATAACCATCTCACCAGAGTCATAAAACTCACTCCACATAAAAACTGTTGTTATCGTTTGCAGAAAGCCATACGCAGAAAATCGATTGCAATTGCAACCGCCATGTTCTAGCATTGTTAACGATCGTTAGTCGTAACCGTGTACGACTATGCTTTCTTGTCATGGAATTTGTGACTTTATGTGAAATTTAATATTCGGGAGTTTCATGTCATTCATTTTCACTGATATTATATCAGTGGACCCCCGGACAGTTTTCGATGATGACTTCCTTTTGGATGTTGCAAACGTTTTAACATATTCATTACACCCACCATCTCATGTTTTGGTGGGTATAACAAGATTTTTCGGCAACGAAAATCATAAAAAAATGCTTACAACTGCTTTTTGACTCTTCGGGTCTCTGCTTTGCTCACATTCGCAAATACATTATATGTATGTGTTACTAAAATCCAGATAGAATCAAAGCGGGTTGTCAAGTATCGAAACTGCAAATTTTAAAGCAAGGAAATTCTCGGCTTAACTTAGGACGAAAAGCATTTTCCTAACACCAGTTCTCGCATTTCAAAGAAGATAGTGAGTGGGCTTTAGAAATATGAAAGCGAGATCGGTATTTGATAAATTGTGCTCACGAATTACTTTGAAATAAAGCAACCATTAGAGATTCTTCGAGTGCGTGTATTATTCAAGCTTTTGAATCAATCAGATCGGTCAATCAACTTGTGAGCCGACCTTCTGTTCTTCTACTAAAGAAGAAGCACATAACTATATTTGTCTTTGGTTAAATATTCTATATTCACCATTTTTTCCATAAAGAAACTTTAGAAGAAATGAAATTTCGATGCCCCATTATATTGCGTAGTGCGGCCGATTTATTTCATGTTTGTACAGCTGCTGTAAAATCATTTATAGAATATATATGGAAATTTTTATCTTTGTATTTGTACGAGTAATGAGAACAAAAACTCAATCTTTTCGCTTTTGAGAAGCAAGGCGTTCTCAGCTTGCACTATACTGTAGGCATATCCGCTTTTGCAGAATCTATATCTTCTTCATTGGTGCTTTTTGAAACCCGAAGAATGATATTAGACAGACGGATATGGTGAGATCGATTCAGAATTTGATATTGATCAAGTATAAATGTACTTTATATGGTGTTTGAAACGTTCTTTTCCGCATTGCAAACGTTTTGACAAAATGAATATATTCCCATATACCTTCGGCGATGGGTATATAAAATCGGAACATCCGCAGGAAGTTGACCTGTAATACGCTCGGATTGTTGACCTCCCAAACCTCTAAGGATATTTTGCGAGCGATTTTCGTCTAATAAAAAAGATATCGGTTTTCATTTCGCTAGCAAATATCGGAAACTTCTTCTCTAGAAAATGTCCAATTAATTCAATGCGGATTTATTGCACATAGAATCTTCTAAACTCATCGATACACTATGTTTCAACTGAACAAAATTCATTCCAATTCGCGTAAAGTATATTTAATTTAATTTATCGATCTCTCTCTTGTCATCTACTTACAAATTTATAAAATCGTTACCGTATATTACATTGCATCGCATTAGATTACATATGTTTATGCATATCCTTTACTTCATGCCTACTGCATGTCACTTAAAAATTAATTCCTTACTTTTACATCGTATCGAGTATAAAGTGAACTTAGATGCAAAGGTAAAGTTCATCTTAGCCATCAGATATTTCGAGTTTGACATTACGATGTGACCGTGTGCTTGTTTACGGATTGCCACTGCTATCATCTGATCACCTTCGTGTAGTTGCGAGAGAAAATTGATATATAAATTGCGATACAGAATACCGATGATAATAAGTTCTGGGTACAATTCACTGGGTCCATTCACTTTTTTCACGTATTTGAACAACATATCTGTCGTTTTAACAGTTACGTATCTGTGGTTTTATAGCATTGCATATTAAGACAAACATTGAAACCGATATAAATATGTTGTTCTTGTTGATTCTCATTTTGCTATTTACTCAAGTGCACAGATGGTACGTTTATACCATACATACATCTTGTTTAAATTTTACGCGAATACAATTTCTTCTGCAAATAAAAATTATTAAACGTAATTAAGTGCTTTTTTTTTATTATATATTATATATACTTTTATGTTTTATTTAATAATCGAGCAAAACATTTCGGGGAAAGTAAATAAAAGAATTTTAAAATAGACATTAAGTATATAAAATTTTTCGCAATTTTTTCAATTCTTCCGAACTCCGTTTTCAGTTAATCGATTTTTATGACTCTTTAAATCGCAAATGGGAAAAATGATATAATTTGTTATGCATAGTTTGTCCAGAAATAAACATTCAACATGACGTATGGTCGCATAACCGATATAAGTAAAGTTTTCAACAAGACCGCTTCTTTCTTACACAGTGCGTCAGTTGGATGGAAGTACTGTTAACTCGCAGAGTACATACTAATTTGAATCTTCTCACAGGACGATCAATTATTTACGCATTAAGACAGACAGTAAGAAATTTAGGCAGAGATAGGCGCGTGAAGTGTTGCCATGACCCGGGAGAATTTTATACAAAAGATTCGTTCAAAGCTGAATGTAATTTTCGTACTTGTTATTTTAGTACATGCATATATATTGCGAGGACGTTTCCGTACTTTTCCGTGGCTGAGGTAGCTCAGCGGCCCAGGGGTGGAAAATTAACGCAAGACATTTTCTTTTTTTGCAAGCACTTGGCTGTTCTTTTATTAGTTAATTCATTATGTTATCTTCATTATATAAATTCACACCGATCGACTCGAAAGCCTAACTATGACTTGTCGGCTTGAGAGCCGAAACTCCGTCTAACTGGCTCGAGAGCCAAACTTCGACTCACTTAAACTAATTTTCCTATCCTACTCATAACCTATACTTACACTATTCTTATTCTATTCTATCCTATCTATCTATTCCTAAACTATTTCTGTTCTATGCCTAATCTATTCTTAAGCTAGTTCTTATTCTATTCCTAATCTATTCCTACGCTATTTCTATTCTATGCCTAATCTATTCTTATTTTAGCAATATATATATATATTTGTATTTTTCAGACGACTGATTCACTATTTCTTGGTTTTAAACTGATCCTTTGAGGAGCTAACAACATCACGTTGTAGAAATGAAAAGTAAACATGATTTTTAGTAGAAAAAAAAGCAAAATCATATCAGAACTATGTCAAAACATATTTGAGTTCACTTGGAAGCTGATTAGTGAAGGTTTGATTTATACTTAAAGGCTTCAAATAAATAAAGGTATTCATTATTTAAAAAAAAATAACATGAAACGACAAGCTTAACTAATGAAATAACTATTTAGAAAATACATAAAAAATATAACGGTTCAATAACGAAGTTTTATGATCACAATACATTTTCCGTTGAAAAAGGTTTTCGCTTAAAATCAAGGGAAAAGTACCTGCTGTGTGGCTGGTGAAGGAAATCAAATTTCCACAGTGTCAAGCCGATGGGATTTAGCATTAATCATATCATATAAAAAGTCATCGCATCGCTGAAAGCAGCAGCTGAGATAACAAATAAGATATCAGGGAATGCGACTGCAGCAGTTCTCTAGCTTTTTCTACGGGTTTAAGGGATTCATTTTGATATATGGATTAAGATTTTGGAAATAAGTAAATAAATCTCTTATACATACGCTGCACAAATTATATTAATTTATTATGTTGTATGTAACACACAAATATGAGTTTAAGAGATTTACAAATGCTTGGGTATATATTTAATACATTACTCAATAAATCTCCGGTCTATTGCCACATAAGTGGCAATACTATTGACACACCCATACGATGTCTGAATAGTATACGCGTTTAAATAATGCGTGTCAAAATTTCATGGTATTCTAATATTCATGATAGTTTACAGGTTGCAGTGGTTCCAGTGACCCTGGTTTTGTAATTTTCCAAACAATGGACAAGAAGGCATTCCGTGGGTTGATTAAACATTGTTTTTTAATGCGGAAAATGTGGTTGCGGCCAAGCAGTGACTTGATAACGTTTATGGATTGGCAATTATTTCAGAAAACATAAAGCAGGTTTTGACGACCGAAAACTGGTGTAGCTGACATCCTAAAGATATCGGAACTTGCCGAATTTATTATTTTAAATGAACAATTTTTCCATGAAAAAGTTTTGTTCGAAGTGAATGCCGCGTTTGCTTAAGCCGGACCAGAAACAGCAACGCGTCGACAATTCGAAGCGCTGTTTGGAGGTGTTCAAGCGAAATAAAAAGGATTTTCTGCGTCGATATGAACCAATGGATGAACCATGGATCCACTACTACACACCTAAATCAAAAAAATCGCCAGCTGAATTTAGCTGGCAAACTGACAGCATCTGACGCGCGTGGTGTGTCGTTCATTGACTATATTGAAAAACGACAAAGAATCAATAGCGAGTATTACAAGGCATTATTAGATCGATTGAAATCAAGAGTGGAAATCAAGAAAAAACGGCCTCACATACACCAAAAGGAAGGTGTTATGTGAAGGTGCTATGAACGCACAGGTCACAAGTCACAAATCAATGCAGACCACTAGTTTTTTGCAGATATCAAACAAATTCTCCAGAATTGCCTCAAATGTTGAAGTGATTGCCAAAGCTCAGGCCTACCTCGAGAACAAAGACTAATCGTTCGACATAAGAGACATCGAAAAGTTAGAGACGCGTTGAAAAAGGGGTATCATTCTTGAAGGAGAGAATGTTGATGAATAAAGTCGAATTTCTGAAAAGAAAAATTGATTTTTCCTAGTTAGGTCAGAGACTTATCGAGTGCTGTGATACATGCTACGTCCCATCTAATCTAAATCATTGAAGCTAAGTTTGTTTGCTTTAGATTTTTTTCTGAAGATATAACATTGCGCAGACGGGTAATATAATTGTATCCACACATCGGAGTTAATTTCCAATAAACATTGGAGTTAATATGTCCAAGAATTCTCACTAACATCGAAACTTAACCTTTCTTTTTGACCTTTTCGACTTTTCGTTTTCCTTAACATCTTTTCGTTTTGTAGCAACTGAAATACGTTTACTTGCAACTGGGTTTTCCGTCAGTTTTCGCATCTTTGAGATTTCCAATATCAAAGAATGGACTAATGGGCAAATGGAGAGGTCCTTTTGATTGAAAATTTTACACTGTATGTGGAACTTTTCATGCGTTTTTCCAAACACCACGAAAGTTGCTAAACTATACAAAGGTTTGGTTGATTTAAAAAAATATTTTTTTAAAAAAGCGCGTGTAATCTTCCAACTAAGTAATTGGAGTGCGTTTGTCTTTTGTAGCATTAGCGAAGCCCTTAGCTTTTCTTTTTAACAATATTTTTTTACCATCAACATTGAAAGATTGACCGCTGGAATGCAAGTCGTTGGAAAATTTTCAAGATCTGCGCCAATCGTTAATAGTGCATGAGCGCCTATTGATCTTTAGGAATAGTAATCGCACGTACACCATCTTCTCTTACGAACGCCTATGACACCACACTGTACATTGGAATTTTTGTTAATGGTCACTACATTAAACTGTTTTGCTGACATTTTTTTTATTATCTCAGCATTATGTTCACGTACTTCAACCATCATGGAAGTACTGGTTTAGTGAAATTTCGTTTAATATATCATATGTCGTGCTATATTGTAATCATATTTTTGTGCACATAAATTCTGGCGTATTTTATATTTTTACTAAGCCGCACAAAAGCATTTATTTATCAAATAACTTCTTATCTTCATGATTAAGCCCTCTTATCAATGATTGTCTGAAAAATGTTTTGAAAATTTTATTTAAACAAACACATTATTGTCGTCGGACGACAACGACCATTAAGCATCCTACAATAACTGACTTTATTTTCGTGATAAAATATCCAAAATCGCACTTTATTCCAACATGAGTATTAGAGTAGCGGTAAAGTGTTCTTCGCTAGTAGCTGCAGTGAGTCCTCATTGGGTAAAAGCATAACACTTATCGACTGATCACACAAGCACTAGGGTACACGTATAAGGAGAATCCCTTTAAGAGAATTATCTTTAATTTCTGTCCATATAGGCATGTGTTCATCCTACAAGTCGCAATTTTCGAGATATTTTGCTTAAATTTGCTACTCTAGCGTGCTTTGAAGTACGGAAAAACCTTATTGAATAGTGGATTGGATCGGACTGCACATCCCTAGCCGTTCTCCGAAAAAAAAAGCAATTTTTCAAATTCCTCGAACAATTTCTTCAAAAAGGCTTTAATTGTTGAGTAATTTCTGATAAATATTAATATCACTTCTATCTTTACTGTACATTTTGCAACGAAATGATTAGAATTATCCTGATATTGGAGGAATTATTTCTAAACAATGTTCTTAATTTCACTTAATCTACTTCTAAGTTTAAACTCAGTTTTATGGATTTAAAATTTGATAAATTTGCAACGGAAAGTCTCCATTCTGAAGTCGGAAGTCGGAAGTCGTCTGGTTGCAGGCTTCTTTAGCAGGCAACAAGGTCCAAGGTCGAAGATTTGCTGCAGTTCTGTGATCAATTAAGGGGACTTAAGGAGTAGTAGCGGGACTAAGTGCCTGGCATTGCTGCATCGATACTTCTCCTCGGATGTTGAAAATGTATGGAGAAAAAATTGGATGGTAATCCAGAATGTATGGAAGTCGCTTGCATATAACTTCGTCTAATTAAGGTTTAATTACAGATGCATTAAGGTTTAATTACAGGTGCAAATGTTAAACACGTAAGATATGACTCAAGTTATTATACAGCTATCAGTGATTCGCGCGTTTTACGATCTTAAAGATATTGCAATTTGCATAACGACAACACCTGATGAACTGAATAACACTAAATAAATAATTAGTAAATAATTACTTCGCACAGTCTTAGGTGCAGATTAGGAACTCACAGTTATCACTTTTAACATATGCTGTACATAACTAATTAGCACAAAAAAGAAAAAGTAAAAAAATGACACGCGAAAATTTGCAGGTTTCTCATTCACTTTGCGTACTTTAGCTAAAAAGTAAAGAGGGATTTTTCTACTACGATACAGACAGACGATCATGCTGCACCTCAGTATATACAGATTTAACTACTACCGATTCGATTAATATGCAGTACATAAGGTATTTATTGCAGAATTTTAGTGCGGCTCCAAGTAAAACCGCTTCAACATCTTGGATTTCAATGGATCAAGTAACATGTGAGAGAGTGTTCTATGAATGTCAATGCCTCCCAGTTTCCGGCATTCTTCGTAAAAAATTTTTGCTTTTATCTATATTAGTATGCAAGCTATTATTATATTATTCAGTTAGGACATTTTTTCAACGTAGTAACGATTCTTACATTGAACAATGGACTGACAATGAGACACAAAAGAAAAACAAGATTTGGAAAAATAGTTTTAAAGAAGTAAGATTTAGGTAGAATATAGATCTATACCAAATGCCAATCTATGTAACAAGAGAAATTAATTATAGGATGCTGAAAAGTTTCCGACTCGAACATAAACATGATACTGTTTGTCTATAAAAGTTCGGGAATATGTTTATTCATGCGTTGATTGACGCGATTGGTGTTTGACAATCGTTTGAATAAATCGATGTTAGTATTCTTGGGAAAATAGAAAGAATTGAATACCAGGCTATCATTAAGACAATATGTCTGCCCGAATTAAAGACGAGTTGGGCATTGTGTATGGGGACTTCGGACCATCATTTACTTCGGTGAAATTTTAGTTACCTGAATTGAAATTTGCCCGTATCAGCTTCCTTAACGTTGAGCTTTCATAACATGGTCGTAAACTGGCAAACTGACGCTGGCAAAAACTTCGCTCAAACTCATGTTCAATTAAGGCTAGAGCCCTACAAACACATTCATATAATGTATTCGTCACATATTGCATCAAGAAAAAGTGATGGCACTTTAGGTGCTGCGTTTGGTTATATTGGACCAACAACCCTTCCATACAATGAAAAAACTGTCTGGACGGAAGTACGAGTTTTGCTCTACTCATCGATTAGTAAATCATAAACAGATACTCCGGAAAAAAAAACTTGGGTCAAATGATGAGTTCAGGTTCGACTCTGGACAAATTTTTTTATAAAAGAAATGTTACTATCTATACCGGGTAAGTCACTAACTATATCCGGGTTATCACACTAGAGCGTTCACAACATAATTGAAGCCCCAGGGGCTTGATCCTGTGACCCAAAGCACCACTTTACTTTTCTTGCTTAATTCGAGAAATGGTGGAAGTAATAAATGGTGAATGTATTACGATATCGAAAGCCCAAACGACCATTATGCATAGTACGCGAATTGTCAACAAAAAAAAAAAAAAACGACGAAAAATAACGAAAAAAGTTGAATTTTCATGGCCGTCCCATTTGGAGAGATTAGCTGTGTGCGGGATGTATCATTGTCTGCTCCAATGAAATGCAGCCATCGATCGCTACGAAGTACTAGCAAAAATAATTGACACAACTGCGGCAAAAAGTGGGCATGATATGCTGATAATTATAATAACGGGAGTTTTCAGTATGAAGAAATGCATTACTTTAGCTTAAAACTCGCTTGCCATTCTAAGCTGGAATGTCCGACACCGCTCGCTTTTACCAGTAGACGTTACTTTTTCCGATTAACACGAGTTTTTATAGATAACTTATTGCTTGTACGAGCGGAGTTTCCACTCTTATGACGACACAACAACATGGATTTTGTGGACAGCCTGAAAACACCATTTGCTCTTTCCTCACCGAATTCATATTATCTCTAAAAGATAAGAAGTGCATTGCCTAGTGATGGACAATATATTTAGTAGTGTTTGTAAAACCAATTTTTTCCTACAAACTTAAAATGCGCAAAACTTATTGATTTAGACGCGAGCAGAACAAGAAAGAGCAAATTTTCGGCGTAATTCGAATGTTTAAATACCCGGTTTACCGAATGGATGATTCTATTATTAAGGGAATAAATACGATTGAGGTCGCTTTCTTTAAAGGTTTTACGAACAACTTTTGTTGAGTGTTATCTACATAGTTAACAACAAAATTTTAAAGGGCATAGACTTTTTTATAGTTGTTGTCAACGACACCCTCTACTAACAAACGAAATGAGTCACTTTCTAACTACAATATGTATCCTCACTCCTGTGCATCCATATTTCAACTTTCGGCTGAAAAGTAATTCGATCAGATTTTCTATCTAAAATGTCTATATATGTTTTTTTAATTTCCATTTCCAGTAGAGCTATTGTAAAACTGAACGGGTTTAATGCATGTTTTGCATAATTCGGAGTGGAGTTGTCATGAAGAACTAAATTACAAAACTGCACTCTTCTTAATTGCTCCTATTGTGCAAATGGCTATCCGCGGATAGCTCAGGGGATAACAAGGTCAACATATTAACCTCATCGACAGAAGCGCAAATGACAAAAAATTACAAATGCATTCAAGATATTTTTCTTACAACAGCCTGACGATAATGTGTGCCCGCGCTTTACAATCCTCCTGAGCATCTTATCGATCAACGATTTCCTTAAATGAAAAGTGAAAGCAAATTTTTACAATTTTCTCACTGTGCCATTGCTATTTTGCTATATCACCGAACAAACAACAGAAAGTCATAAACATCTTAATATTCGAAAACGTTTACGATTTAATTAGCGCGGACATTCCGCACATATTTCTAATTATTGAATGAACACAATTTGTCATACAATTGGTATTGTACTGTGGAGAAATGGAACAAATAGAAACAAGTAGAAACAGAAATTAGACGGGCATAGTAAATAAATAATTGCTTCTTTAAAGATATTTCTAGGGTATCGGAACTTTAGAAATTTGAACAATTAACGAAATATCTGTTCAAGAATAAGCAAATATGCTTAGTACGTTGTATGAAAGTCGACATGCCATGTATACCAAGTATTGGTAGAGAAACAAAAAGAATATAAAAGAATAAGAATAAGATGTTATGCATCAAACGAATCACCGTTGGGTAGTTGCGGGCTAACGTCTTACTTACTTCATTTCTAACTTCTCCAAGACGCTAACCTAAGATACCTTCTGAGCGTTTTTACATTCATTTAAAAGCATTTCTCAGCAAAAATACGTTAGCGTAGTTTCACTCGTACGATCGCTGAATAGATTTGAGCCTGAGAATGTCTGCAAACGTTTCAATGCTTCCGCTAAGCAATCCTAAATCTGAGATGAAGCTTTTCATGACGTTTCGATGTTGACTCGACTATTGATTTATACGTTTTCCTGCCTTTTTCCTTTCATTTCTTTACACGTGAAGTGGAAATATTGCGGCAGCAAAAGAGGCTCTTCCGAGCATAGGATCTTCGAATAAACAGAATGAGGAACAAGTAAGACAATTGTATTCAGCTATGACTGACGCATCACGTTTACGTAGCAAAAATCGAATAAAAAAAATCATCCAAAAAACACTTGGGACAGACCCATGTTTTTTATACCGATCGATCGATTCGAAGTCTTCTTCCGAATCGATATAAGCTAATCCGTCCGTTTGTCCGTTTTATTTTTGTGTCCAGCCTTCAACTCGCAACTTTTAAGACATTGTGATGAAAATTGGTAGGCTTCCCCTATAATGCCTTATTAAAAGTCATTATATGAATAACTGTGGGATGGTGTATAAGGTTTAGTAGTGAGTCGTGTCCAGGCTTTTACCTGTTTAATTAACATTGTTTGCGTCAATTACACTGTTTGCCACAGAACCCGCTAAATGACAGACACTTCGGCAGACTGGGCTCGGTGTCGGCATTTCTTGGTACTTTATATATATATATATTTTATTTTTTTTAACAGCCAACAAAAATGGGTCAGAAAAAAACAAAACACTTCATTTGGATTGCAACATTGATTTTCTCCCTTAATTAGGAACTTTTTAACAAAAATCTGATTTTATTTCAAAATTACAATCTTACAAATTACCAAAAATGTCGGATAATTTTACATTAAATTTTCCTAAATACTCTTCAGTCCATTTATCCAGTTTGTTTTGATTGTCAATGGATAATTCATCCTTGTAAGAACCCACGATACCACGCCTTATAAATCTGAAAGGAGAAACGGAAAAGCCATTAATGATTTCAAACGAACTTAACGAAAAAAGTAGAGATTTATAAACAACGAAAATGAAAAAAGATATACCTAAACTCCGATTGTATATTGAAACGGGAAGGCTTAGTGCTGCTAGCCAAAGCCTTAGAAAGATTGACAGTCTGGTTATCTATTAAAAAGAGATCATTTTAGTAATTATTCAAAGAATATTTTTAGAGCTTACTTTTCATATTTTGAAAATTTAAATGATTTAGCAAATTGTTTAAGTGGATTTCGGTGAGCGGCGGCTTTTCCAAAAACTCATTGAGTTTCACTAAAACCTGTGACAGATTTCTTTGCATTTCTTCGTATGAGGTAAAGAAAACATTTGACTCATGACGTAATTGCCAAAAATCGAAAACATGCGACCAAAACGGTGTATACAATATTTCAGAATTGATGAAATCCTCCACAAACTGATCGAGAGAACCCCGATGTGTGCCCAAACCACTTTGGAAATGATACAAAGAAACGATAACATCTTTAGGATTGCGAGCACAATAAACAATCTATAAAAAAAAAAAAAAATGGACAATAAGTTGCGGAAATATTTCAAGCAAAAATAATAAAACAACAAACGTATTTAAAATTTTTCATATGACACCTTATTTTTTTTCTCCCATATCCGCCGGGGTAGGAGATGTACTGGCATATGAGACTTGAATAAGCGAGGTGAAGTCATTTCTTGGCTTTTTGCAAGAGGATCATTAATCGTATCTGGATGCAAGCATTTAAACCTAGTTTTTTTTTTTTTTCTCTCATTATTTATCCATGGAATTATAATTTGTGTTCTTATCCTACTTACTCCAGAAATAGTGAACGTTGGGAATGTAAATCTTCCGCTTTAGCTTTTTCAAAATCTAAACCATTCATTAGTAACCAGAGCGCCTCCTGAACCCAAGTTGTACCGCTTTTAGGAAAAGTTACCACAAAAACATCATCACTTCTTATCTCAGTTTCATAAAAAGTTTCGTAATGTTGCTTAGAGCCAGCGGGCACAGTACACCAACGGTTTGACCAGTCCACCAAGTCCAAAGGAATTTGATGATTTTTGTTAGTCATTTGCAAGATTTTTCTTTTAAATGAATTATCATCAATTATGCCCGACACCGGTTGAATTTCACGCATCTCATATGTTCTTTTATCATCGGCCATGGTTTCAGTTTGCTTAACCATTACGCGTAAGTAAGCAGAAGACGAAAACAAACAGTATTGAATTTTTCAAACGGCAAGAATTAAATCGCAGATCGCTTGGTAGTCCAAAGCTTATGTATCGAAATCCAAACTGTCGTTGCTTAAATAAAAAAAAAAATTCATTTAAAAAAGCAAAAGAAATTTCAAAAATGATTGATTTATGCAATCTTGCACAACTTCTAGATAAACCGCAATAACTCATTAACTGCGAGAACGATATTTTCATTTCGACAGTGACAAATAAATATAACGTCAATGTACATGTATATATATATATATGTGTGTGTATGTATAGCATATGCTATTTTTATACTGTATACATTTACATAGGCTTGACAGGTATTTGGGAAAAATCTAAACATACCCTTAACCCATAATCGCGAATCTGTAGCCGGCGCGGGTGGCTTTGAATATAAACTTAAGAGTAAGTGAGATATACCTTGCAAGTCATAGCCATCGTACTCTGCCACATAAGCAATCGCTTTAGTCTCTCTTTCTTACTTTAGTGTATATTAGAACAAAACTATTTTTAAATATAAATTTCATAAACTTCAAATCGTTCAATTTTATTAATTCAAATAATAAAAAGGAAAATTTAATAAATTTAACTCAGCACGTACTTCATAAAGTCTGCTCTACTATCGCGTATAGCCCAACTTACCTTTTCACCATTTTCATCAGTACAGAATAAGAGTTAGACACACAATCATCGGACGCCTTCATAAATTTTTAAAAGCTATCGCAGCCTTCGCCAACGGCAAACCTTGCGTGTCATAAAACAAAACTGATTGCGGACGAAAGTGCAATAATCCCCCTGCGATATATGCTCGTATACTCAAATATTCGTATACCTCGTAAAGTGTAAGCCAACTGAAATAATCTTAGACTGCGTTAGCTTGACTTGGATGTGAAATCCCCAAACACCATCAAGTCCCACGCGTACTCTGCATGTAGAACAAAGTTTTATTTCCTATTTTCTTCTTAACTGTTTTTTTTTTTTTTTTTTGTATTTGTATTTGTAAGTAATGATTCAATTGATAACTTTTAAGGTGCTCTTACAGTAGATTTCTGAACATCAACCACCCCCCTCTAATAAAACTACTTTGACCACTTGTTGTTATATCGTCATAAACAAACATAATCAACGAGATTGTAGATGAGAGTGCGTATGGTTGAAAAACTCACTTCATCAAATGCCTTTCGATGTATTCATCAAAAAGCTTCAATATCACGATTGGAGTCACTACGAATTTTTCTTTTTGCAAAAAAAAAAAAAAAAAAATATTTGACAGTTAGTTAAGAATATAGTGGAAACCCTTATCAAGTGTGCAAAAAAAAAAAAAAAGAAAAGAAAAGACAATTTAAACCCATACCCGTTACATAAAACAATTATAAATCAAGCAAACACGTGCGTGTCACATCTTAAAAGCGTCAAAATTCCATGACAAAGCGTATTTCTTGAAAACATATACACACAAGCAAAGAAAGGAAGCAGTGCCATTAGTATGTGGTTTGTGGCGTAGGAGGACCTTACAATTGGGTACGATCTGACGATCAGACGGTTTGCCTACAACCATAGGCAATCGAATTTAGTTGATTGAGGACCCCTCAGGGAGAAAGACAATCCCCACCCATTACAGGGGGCCTCGCTACCCTGAAGTACCGCAATAAAAAATGGGTGTGGGCCAAATTCTCGTTTAGTGGTTTAGGTCGAAGCCTATCTAAGCTTCTCTTAGATAGCTCCCCGCGAAATTTTGGAGCAACCACAGCCACCACGAATACTCCCCGAAGGGCCGTACCCAAGCAGTCAGGCAAGGAGGCATTCGTCCGGCATTCCGATAGGTAGTGTGCATCTTCCTGCCGGAGCAATCCTACTTTGGGCAACCTGACCCCCGTGGATACCATTTAACTTCTTGGTTTATCGTTCAAGCAAGAACTTACACCAAGCTATACAGCTTTGGGTGATCTCATACTATACGCATACAACACTTGCCTTTGGACTATCCACACGTCCCGGAAGACCGATCCATTCACTATCCTTTCTCAAGGAAAATAATGCTTCCAAGGTTGTTATCGCACAGCACACACACACATCCAGCTTCTGGCCCAGCCCCCTTAATATCGTATGCACTATTACATCTTGAAAAAATCCTACAGAACAATTTTCAATAATTCGTCTTATACTAGACATAATAAAACTCTGCGGCTAATGCGGTAGCTGCTTAACTTTTTTGCACCTGACTAAAGAAATTTGATTTAGTTTTGCTTGCGCTCTTCTATCTTATGAAACCACAGCCACTCTACATTGTGTAATGATGTAAACTTAATTTAGAAATTTTTCATTTCGGACACTAGTGAAAAACTCTGTTGGCAACGATACGCGCTCCCTTTCTAACTGATTCTGACTTAATTACGTTTGTCTGTCATAGTAAAGAAAATTTATTTTTACAATAATTTCCAAAACAAAAACGTTTTCAGAAGGAAAAGTTTTTAAAACAAAAAACTATAATCGGTGCATAGTTTAAATTTTTATGATATTAGAGCAAAGCGAAGTTGGATAAATTTATTTAATCGTACGTCGTCAATATATATATTATAATATATATGAATACAGATTAAAATTGAATTCTATCTCTCTGTATATAGTCATGTTTTTGTACCCTCCCCCACCGAGGGATGCAGTTACACTCATGTTGTCATAATGCGGCGAACACCCAAAAGGAAGATTCAGAGACACTACAGAGCGTATGTATATTTGATCGGCGTCAAATTCCGAATTCATTGAAATAGTTATCAGTGCGTGTATGTGAATTTTTGTCTATGTTTACCTCTATAGATGGGTGTTTATGTGTTTGTGTTTGTGCTTGGCTATGTAAATGTATGCCTGCGTGGATGTACACTGTTGACATTCTTCTAATCAGAAAAATTAAGATATCGACTTAAAATTTGGCAGGAACGTCGGAAGTTCGTGTATCCAGGCTTGTATTGGGAATGGGAGAAGTTAGTTAAAGCACACGCCCACAGTAAAGCGTAAGCAGAAAACTGTCCTGTTTATCTAAGCAAAACTTTGCTTCTGAGCTGACGCCAGGAAGACGGCTGCGTAGATATTTTGTAAAATGGAAGAAAGGCGTACTAAGCGACCAAAAAAAATCTCTTGTGATCTATTCTTCGCGGAAGTTGGAATAATTGTTATGACAGTTATTGAACCGCATAAATGTGTACATTTAGATGAGATAACCAATTTGTTAGCCAAATGTTAGGCGCGCCAGGATAGCCAGGCGGCCGGGTAGCCGAGCAACGGACTAGAAAGAAGATCAAACGATCAAAATATATTTTAACTTAGAAGAGTCTGAAATAATTGCAAAAATAAAAAGTGCCGTCAATCATGCGTCCCGCTTAGGTATAGCCAAGTTTTTCAATCATTTTAAAAATTCATCCACCTTTCACCTATGACAAGCGTTAGAGCATTTATAACGTACTACAAAATGAAGCTGCAGTTTACGTCTAACTTCTATAATTAAACTAATCTGCCTGTAACATATATTAAGAGCAATTACGGGTGACAAAGATATGCTTTAGGCGTAAACTCGTCAAAGACGAAAGGGAAAGTGTTTCATCCGCTTTTATACTTTAATTTCCGGTTTTTGTTGTTTATCTACAATCTGGAATCAGCAAGATATGAATCTACACAATCTACATACTAGCTGGGGACACTCACTTATTATTTATTCTCGATCTTGTGCGAAAACTCAACGTTTATGTATGCACATATTTTCTCAGTAACCCCCTTCTATGTGAAAGTATTCAATGCCTTTTCATTACCATTCTTCATGATGTGAAATAATCGAAATAAAAAATAGTTGAGGAAACTATCTGCGTTATTCATTCACATACATATGTCAAAAAAAAAAAAAAAAAAAAACAAACACTTTTATTATCCTTTAATATCTTTGAATTGAAGGATAGCATTGAGCATTGAGCATTGAGTCAAATTGCATGCATACACATGTACGGATAAGATGTATTGTTGCACGTTTCCATGACAAAGAGTTTCAAGTGTTAAAAAACTTTTCTCTCAAATTTATGATACCGCGGATTGTATCAAAATATAGACCTGTGATAAGTAGATCAGAATGCCTGAACGTATTCCGATGTCCAGTGTCAATGAATCGGAGGTCATTCGCAATATGCTTCATTTAGATGAAACTTATTAAGGCTTAGTTAGGTCATAACTTCTACAGGAATCCATTTTCCAGGAGAGCGTAACTCACATTGACAAGTTCAGTGAAATCTCATCTAAATGCATAGCAAAACAATGGAAATATTTTGCTTGAAAAGATTTTCATCGATCCACCAACATGTCGTCTATGTTTACTTAAGAAAATGATTATTGAAGAATCACATCTTGGAGAATGTACATCTTTCTTATTTGTTTTTCTTTCTTTTTTCTTTTTTTTTTTTCTTCTCCCCATTCTATCTATCCGATAAAGTGTTTATAGTAAACATTCGTTTTCCTTTTTAAGTGTAAGTTAGTTAAATAAAAAAAGCGCTTAACTTCAAATTTGATTTTAATATATTTACACAAAAGATTAGAAGATGTGCTTGAGGACAAGTGCGTTATAATTCGATGAGAAGAAAGTAAACAAGAACGAACATAAGATCACAAATGGAAGACTTAAAATAAAGAAATTTTACATATTTATGTAATCATTGATAAAATATTATATTTTTATTTGTATTTGCGAAAACGAACTTGAAAATTATTTATTCAATAAAAATTTTTATTTTTATTTATATATTTTTTTTTTTATTTCCGTCTCTCTCTCTTAACATATATGAAATCTCTGAATCCATTCAATCATTTCATTTATGTATATGTTAAGCTAACCATCATTAGTCATTCTTTAAAGACAATCCATTTAATCTTTTGCAACGAATCGTCTTTAATTTATTGAGGGTGTCCGAAGTGTATTTTGAGGAGCAGAAGGGGCGTAAATGCAAAGACACTTATATCCCAAAAATGTTACAAAAAGTTCAATTTATATATCAACACCCTTACAATTGTTTAACGGCATTAGGCCAGCAGAGTATTCCGCAATGATAAAGGGGGTGGCTTGTTATTAGGTCTTACACCTCCATCAAAAAAAAAAACACACACCCTTTGACATAGACCTTGAAAACAAATATAGAAAGACAGTGAAAAATCATTTCCGTCAGAATTACCGGCAACAAAATGTTTTACATTTAAATGCCTTAAAGTATGCATCTTTTTTTTTTTTTTTGTTTGGAAAAATGTATTGTTACACTTGCTCACGCAGAGTTTCTACTTTGACAGCTACTGTACAATGGTAAAGTTCCGGAATACGATAAACGCTCGTTTCGATTCCATGGAGGATTAGTGCAGTATGGAAGGAAGTAGTAGCTACGTAATTTTTCTACTTATGAAGGTTTTTTGTCTTTCCCCACATTCTACCACCAAATATATCTAATTCATAGGCACACGATTGTAAGAGTGTTCAAATACAACCACCAACAACATTATCGGTACGTATATAACCAAATGTTTCCTTTTCGTGTTATTTGAAAGCGGGAATAATTTTGCATAAAAATTACTTTAGTGTTGGAAACTAACAATGATTGCACTTGTTTCTCTCACCTCAATTTTATATGAATGTGAGAAGGAGGGTTTTCGTTATTATATATTTAAGGGTTGTTTTCGCTTTACAGCAACGATAAGTTGCAAGCAAGTCTTATATGTTTCCCTAGGGTGAAGGAAGTAAAAACAAAAATTTCATCATCATAACACCACATGCTCAATCGAATTGCATTCCCCCGCTCATAGCAACTGTTGGCATTTGCCGCCATACACACACTGATACAATCTATTCAACTGCATGTGATTAGATTTTTATCTTTGCATAACTCTCGCTATTGTTTTCTCTTCTTTTTTAATTTAAGTTGATGAGGCGCAAAGTAGTGGAATTTATTATTATTTTATACGATTGCTTTTCATTCAGTTCGAAGGAATGGAATGAATCCAGTTAAGGGGATCTTTGTGAAATTAATGACATCAATTTTTTTGCTCGTGTTGTTCAAATACCTTATAAATAGATTTTATAGGCACAATTTAATTGCAATGGCAATTTCTGATGCAATGAGATCTCAACATAATATTTAGCTAATCGTATGCTCTATTTCCCCCCCTCAAAATAGCCGATTACTTAAGCTTTTGCTTACGCACTTCTTACCCTTTAAAACGCTGGAGTATGTTCTTCAATCTTACATAACAAATTTTGAAGATTTTTGTATTGAGATTTTTTAAGTTGTTCTTATTGTGCGTATGCATGGATTCAGCGGCTGAGCAAAGAGGAGTAAGTGTAAAATTTCGTCCACTTCATGGTCTCTTCCGATAATTTTGACCGCTTCAAAATAAAGCAGTATGTGGGAAGTGATCGAAAAGTAGTCTAATCCGAATCACTTTCAATAGCTTTCGCTCTTGGGCCAGTAGTATGTCAGTGTAACAAATCTTATCGAAATATGTCAAAAAAGAGAGACAGACAAGTTTATCGATCGATACAAAAAGTGATTCTGAATCGATCGGTTTAGTAAAATATGAGTATACCTCAAGTCCTTTTGGGTGTTGCATATAACCGCACTTACTTAATGGAACCTTATACCGCAAAGGATAGCGGGTGTAATGAGAGACTAGTATGAGCAAGCAGTACGATTCGTGCCCATCTTACCATGATTGTAATTGCAAATTGCAAGTTAGTTAACAAATACGATGGTTTGGATTGGAAAGCTTTTGGCGTAAACAAGAAACAAAGCATTTTCTTTTTTAATTTACTGTCATTTTTCTTCGTAATCTCCTTGAAAGTGCAGGCTACTCTCCCAGCGATACTACCACCCTTTCCACATTAATATCTGAAATCGCTCTTTGCAAAATGGCTATCAATGGAAGCAATCACCTTTCGATTTGAAGGAAATCTTTCTCCTTCGAGAGCAACTTTTAGTTCAAGAAATCACACAAAAAAATTGCTTGAAGTAAAATTTGATGAGTAAGGAGGTTGGTTTTTGCCACTGACGTGTGAAATAAAAATGTCCTTTCCGTTTCGGAATACGTTCCTGTAATAGTTTTTCTTTTTTCAGAATAATCATGGCCATCTCAGAATTCAGACACCATTTCTTTCCCAGCCGAAAAAGCAACCTTCGGTTTTTTTTTTTTTTTGTAAACCATTTTCCCATCGTAGTACCCATTGTTTAGTTCTTGAGTGTATTGTTTTCTATTTTGTTGCGCATAAACTTCGTCAACAGTGATCTGGAATAAATATGTGGCAAACACGTTCTTTATATACATCCATAACCTTCGTTATCTTTCTAACTCTGAATGGTAAATGATGAAGAAATGAAGAATGAAATGAAGAGTCCCCGTACACAGCGTGCAACATATTTGTAATTTGTATTATTGTATAATTTATTTCTATTTTCGAAAAAACCGTCAATCGAGTCAGTCAAACGATTGTTAAACAATATCTGAAATTTTCCTGAATCGTTACCAACACATGCACAAACCACTTATCTAACTTTTGTGATCAAGTTTTGCCATTTTCATGTACAGCTAAAAAACTTTTCCGTCAACCTAAATATCCATGATGCTACCAGCTTTTTTATTTAAATTTCAATAAAATCCGTTTTGTGCTAAGGACCGGAAGTTACACAATGAAAGTTTTACAAGAAATGAAAATCGAAAGCATACTTCCAAAGATATGGGATATGAAGGAGATTAGTTCTGAATATAAGGTCTTTAACAATCCAAAGCGTATTAAACGCTCAAGCTATAAGTGCCAATAACTCATATAAATGAGTTTCATAAACGTTATGCAACACGTGGACAAAGTTGCAGGCTGCCATGGCAATTATTATCGCTTAAGTATGCGCAGCTCTTCTTGTTCATTGCTTTTCAACGATAGCTTTCATTAACATAAGTTTCTAAAATAAAAAAATAACTCATAGAGAACTACGACTACACTCAACTAAATTGTCAATAAAAAATTCCGGAAAAGATATAAATAAATTAAGAACAAATTTAACGAGATCGGTTAAGTCTTTGGAAAATAAATTATTTTATAGGAAACGAATTTGAAGAACGTGCATAGCGCAGATATTGCATTGTCTCCGTTTTTGTTCTACTTGCAGAAGAACAATGATATAAAATAAAAATTATGGTAGAAGCTCAAGTGCTTTACAGGATAGTAACTCAAACATCTATTATGTGTATATGTATGTATGCATGTATGCATGTATGTATTTTAGATGGATACAGGACATCACCGTCAAAAGTACATATAAAAAATGCAACATTTTATGTATGTGGTTGTATATATATATATATATATATATATATATATATATGTGCGTGTGTATGTGTAAGGATTTGATGCACTTTTCACATCCTTCACCGTGCCGCAATTGCCATTGAATTGAGTTCTTTATGTGCGAATATCCTCTTTGTAGCATGAAAGGTATAAAATGTCGTACACCTACATAGCGAGTCTAGTGCTATGACAAAATTATCTCTTTTATAGCGCAATGAAATCACTTTATTGTTGTTTTATCATTTATTAAGTATGTGAAGAGTGATGTGAAGTGTTTTGTTTAATATCTTTTACGGATACACTTGTAGACACACCTTATCTACAGACTCTAAAGTTTAGGTTGTTAAAGAGCTCTTATCACTGTAGAGAAAATAAGCCTTAATTTGTACAGTGCGGATAAACAGAAACGTTTAAATGCATTTAAACGCTTACGAAGATAATAAAAGTGTTTTTTTTTTTTTTTTTTTTTGGATTTTTACCTTATCATAACTTTCACAACGATAACCAATTTCATTACATTTAGTGTTAGAGAATAAAAAGAATATCAAACTTGGATGGCAACAAGCTAAAAAAACGACAGTTCACAGTTCAAGCACTTGAGAGTAAGTGTCATTGTTTGCGATAAAAAGTTTAATACGTAGTCTAGATGGGTTTAGTATTTGCATCTTTTAGATAGCATAGCCTAGTTCATCGCAGTCACTCAAAAATTCCAAAATAAAATTATTTAAGAAAAATTTGTATAATGACACTAAGGAAGAGTACGAATGATATATGTTTTCCTTTAACTTTATTCCACTTTAGGTAGCGATCATCTGAGGTAAACACAAATGAAAATCCCGAATTTTATTAATCGTTTGGTGAATCAAATGTAAGCACTTACGCAGCGATAGTCTAATAACTATTCTAGAGAAATGTAATACCGCTGCTGCTATTCATCAGAAACTATAGAATATGTCTTTTTTCCTTGTTCGAGTAGTGGTGGAATTGAACGATAAATGCCTGCACGAAAAAAAAAACGTAAAATTTTTATGTTATAACGAATATATAAACCATAATCTGTCCATCCGTCCTTGCTCGATTAACTTATAAAGATTATATTTGCCATGATAATGTACATTAGATTGTGTGTAATGTGTGTGTCATTTTGTAAAGTTATTCCATTACAACCTAATTTCATATTACACTTTCTCTGTATATGACGAGTATACTCGTCATCGATAAATTCTTGCAACGCAATTTAAGTGAAGATTGAGTTCATTGACCGCATAAAGAGATCGGCACAATTAACTTTTTTTTGAAAACTATTCCCCTAATCAATCCTCTAATATACGAATACGCAGTGGTGAGCAAAACTGGATACATAATATCAAAAAAAATACCTTCAATTCATACAATTCCTGTGCTAAAGAGTAAACTGTAAAAAGTACAAGAAAATACAATTTATGAATAAGTAGATAAGGAAAAGGTAATCAAATGTCTTCCCTTTATCCAGTTTCGCACTTTTTGTCCATTCAGATTGTCTACGTACAAATTTAGAATTTTTGTCCGCAGATTTTATACACTTTATAGTATATATTTACTACGATATTTATAGAAATTTCCTTGAAGCTCAATACTTTATCGGTTTCGTAATATATTCCCGTTTATATAGTATTATGGTATCTTCTTCATCATTTTTGGTTAAGTTACATTTTTTATACACTCACTGCAAGTCTTCTAGTTAGACAATAATCGTCTGATAATCTTGCAACATTTTGCTAAAAGTTAGCAACAAACGTGTAGCTCTTCCTTTGGAATTTTCTCTTCTTTCCTTGCAATTCCCTTGACTTGAGCAAGTCGAGGATCTTTTTTATTTATTTTTTTATTTTTTTATTTTTTATTTTGTTTTTGGTAATCTTCCTACTCCCCGCGCGACATTGCAATAAATTTTTGTTAATCCTCTTACATGTTGTATTTCATCTTCTACCAATTGTTAAGAGAGAGCTCCTTAAATTAAAGATGCCTGGCGAGATTGGCCGCAGTGTAGCTATTTTTTAATATTTTATAAAACTAAATTTTTCTTTCTCTAAAATATGCTTAATAACCCGCCCTCGTCCCTCCTCCAGGAACGTTATTATTCTGCTACCTTTCCTTCATCCCATGAAAACAAAAAGAAGGATGAATTTATTTTCTCGTTGTTACAGAGGCTGCTACAGTGGCTTTCCTTCTCCGCATCCATATTTTTATCAAGTGCTTAAGTCGCCTTTGCTCTATGACACCGACATGAAAAGCATTGGAAACTTTTACATAATTTTATTACTTTGCCAACATTTTGGGCAAACTTCGATTTCAATGGAGTTATACAGCTTTCGTTTACATGGCTTTCTCGTTTTTTTTTTTTAGTTTTTCATCAAACCTATGATTTTTGTGATAGTGTTATCGAAAGAGAGTCGTGTCGATATTTAAGCCAACTTCAATTTTTGTGTGTATTTTACGCGTGTATGTATTGTGTATTTCAACAGTGTGTGTCTGATTTCAAAAGTTACGCCTAAGCAGTTACGCCTCACATATAGTGCCAGTGTGTTATTCTCAACCAATCTGACATTCTTTTTGAATAATTGTCCGCTACTAACCACCCACACTGTTATATTTTCTGTCTGTCCAGCTACTATCATCACAGTATAACATGCATAATAAAGGTTTTCGTTTCTCATTCATTACAAGCAATTGCTTGATACTAATCTCTGATGGCATGAAATACAAATGAAATGAAATTATGTCTCTTAAGCTATAGAATCTTGGACAAGTAAATCGCTGACACATCATTTGGGGAGCTGTTTTATCCTCTTCTTCTCTTTATTTATCAAAAATAATTTGCTTTTGATTGAAATTATTACCCTATAGCACATCCACACTTAGCTGCCATCTAAAGTGAAAAGGGTGCAATTTTTTGTCGATCGATTGCAAAACATATTTTTTCAGTTTGAGCCTTTCAGTTATTCACCTTCAACGACAATTGTTTGGAAAATATATTGTTACTGTTACTATTACTCCTTCCTTGTTCCGTTTCGATTTGACGTCGCTGTAATGTTGTGTATTCTTCATTATTTTGCTCCCCGTCTGTGCCTATTGTTTTATATCGGCGGAATACTTATGTCACGTCTGAGCAGAATTATTAGATTCGCAATGCCCTCTACATTGCCAAGCAATATGGTCTGGGCTCTTGTATGTAAACAAAACATTTTATGATTTTTGTCAATTTTGTGGTGGGTTACTGTTGTGCTTTCGGTTTAATTTTATAAAGTGACTGCAATCATAGCGGAGTTTACGGCAGGATCCCCTCGAGTTACTTTAATGAAAAGGGTGGTTAAGTTGTTCATTGAACAAACAAAATCTCATATAATAGCCATTTCTTTAAAGGGGCAGTTTTTCCGCTTCTCATCGTGACAATCACTGAAGTGTTAAGCTATGAAAATAAGTTTGGGGATAAAACAGAAAATAAATAATAAAAAAACAAAAAAAAAAAAGACGAACATGTGTGAGTTGTTTAAATTAAAAATATTAAAAAGAAAGAAAAAGCAAAACCAACTAACAAACCGAACAACAAAAAACGACAACCATTTTCGCTCTCTCTACTCCAATCCAAATTGTTGATAAGGCAGAGTTGAAAAAATGTACAATCGATTCTTTACCTGATACCTGATAGTCAGCCATATAATTTTAATTTATTGCTTAATAAATTAAACTAAAACAAGTAAAGCAAGTGAAAAGAAAGCCGCAGCACACTATTAAATACTGTGCAGCACTTCGATTAAGACGTTTACTGATATTACGACGTTTCAAAATAGAGTCTTACGAAGGAAGTACCCGGAAAAGTATTCGGATACAGACCACTTTCAAAAAATTTCACCTTTGCACGAAAACACGCTAGTGTCCCATATTTCGCCAAATGACCACAAAATTTACGACGTCTAGGTTGAACTTAAATACACAGGGCCGACAGACGGACAAGCAAGCTTAGATCGGTACGATGAAAGATGAATCTATCTCAAGCCCTTTTGGTTGTTGCAATGGTCCGAACTAACTTAATAGATCCTTAACAGACTTAACAGGAGGAACTTTTCAAGACACACGGGAGCCAACCACTTTACTTTGGCTCTTTTGATCAAATCAAGAAAAAACACAGCGTACAATTACCATATCCCTTATCTTAACAATTAGAGAGAAAAAATAAAATTTTTTTTCTCACACATCCATTCACCACATTTCGCCCCTTTGGATTACTATCTTTTGCTGTCTTTTGAAATTTGAAAAAATGGCTTGTCGATAAACGATTTGCCAGCAATAATCAGGTGGTGTAAAGTCTGTAAGTCTGTATGGATTATATTGTTGAGAGAAATGCGTCGGGCGTAAAAAAAAGCTTACATTGAGAAGTAACGATTATTTTCCAAATTTCTCTATATCCGTTCGGATACTTCTGTCGCTACTCGTTCTATATTACATGGTATAAAGGTATTTAAGAGGATTATTTTGTATGAAACGCTCAGAAGGTGTCGACGCGTATCCACCTTTCATTGTTCCGGTTGATTGAGGATCAATTTCTGAAATGGTTTAGAAGTATCCGTCCGTTCGTCTGTCTGTCTGTTTTGGTTTCTTCTGTTTAATCTACCGTAATTTTTGGTACACCGACATGTTTTGGCCCAAAGACGAACGCTATTGAGATTGGTTCGAATTAGATCACTGTTTCGCGCACTTCCCATATATCACCTTATTTTGAAAAGCCATTATATGAATAACTGTATTAAGGGAAATGATGTAGGGTATTTAATGGTGAGCCCTATCCCACTATAGCGCACTTACTTATTTTATAATTAAGTTTGTATTGCGTCAGTTTAATAAGGCAACAGTAAGTAAGTAAAAGCACGCGGCCAACCATATTAAGGTTAAGTTTTTTTTAATAATACTGCCAGAACAATGCCAATGTTAATTAGTCTGATGATAAAAATCAAATGATTAGCGAGACGAGGGAGATCAAAAAGCTGCAAATATATTTATATTCAATTGGTGGTAAACACGAAAGAGGTTCCCTGACAAGTAACTTCTGTGCGGAAACAAAAACAAACTTGTTAAGTTAGTAAGTGAAGGTGACTTATCAAACAATAGAATAGAAATTGAACGTTTTGCCGCAACTAATGGCAACGATAAGTGTAACAGTTTTGTGAGGCTGCATTCTTATTATAAACTGGTTTAGAGTAATGGAAGCCCTTAACTTTGGCCTTGGATTTCAGTTCTCTTTATACAGGACAGGATCAAATGACGTTTTAATTTTATAGAAGAATTGCAAAATTCAGAATAATTCTAAAAATTTACAATATTTTTATTAATTAAACTTGAATTAAGAACAAGTAAGAGAATTTTCTACGCTCGACGTAAAGCTGATTTCAGCAGTAGCTTCACCAATAAAATACATGCGCGGGGGGTATATTCCAGGTTTTTGAACAGCGAATGAAAACGAAACAGAGCGCAAAGGTTTTCTCATTTCTGTTGTAATGTTATGGCATTTGCTTTGCCCGATTTGGGCCATTTTTCAGTAACAATCAGCGTGCAAGACCTCCACAAGAACTATAAATAGTTTTGTCAAGTTTGAAGCCCGGGAAAATGTTTATCACAGGCATTACGCAAATAGGCGGACGTACAAACAGGCAGACAGACGTAGCTTGCTTAAATTTATTGAAAATCTGATACTTATTCATAAATGTATATACTTCATGGGATCATCGAAGTTTGCTTCTCGCACTATCCTGCAGTGGTGGAAAGGCGTGCCGATAGATCGATTTACGCGATTTTTGAGCTCGATACGAGCACGAAAACATCAAGATAGAGTTTAAGATTCTAGACATAGCTTAACAATCGTAGGTGTTGGTAAAATGTAAAACTAGTCGGCTTACATATCCTTACCCTACTATAGTAACACGTGTAGTATATGTCGAACTTAAGATGAAAGAGTGTAACGTCACACAATTATTGGGACTTAACTAACTGATAAGGCGAGTTAATAACTATAGTGTTCTTATATTGTCTGATCGTTGCTATTATTGCTGTCAGTATTGCTTTACAATAAGCAAGAAGATAAATTGTAAGGAAAGAAATTCTTGGCGAAAAATAAGATGAAGAATGGTAGCAGCCAAGACTGGTTAGCCTATCGCGATGTTAACGAGTATTGAAGAACAAAACTAACTCAGCTGCTGCAAATTATTTCAATTCTCAATGTCAAGCGCAAGTTATAAAATTATCTTGAATCCTGCGATGAGCTAACTACACCTCTCAAGATAATTTATATTATCAAAAAAAAAAGAGAAAACAACTAACAAAACCGCCTTTAAAAACAAGAAGCAACAATAACAACATTCCATAGTGTATACAACGTTTAACCTTGTCTTCATTAATTTTCGAAAATTTATTGCCAAACTTCCCTTCCTAATGAATTGAAAAAAAAAAAAAAAAATCAACAGAAGTAGAAATTGGAAAAGGCGCAAAAGGCACGAAACAACGGCAGATGTATTTTTAATGCAGCGATGTGTACAACGATTCTTTGGCGTTTTACTGTCTTCTTTCAAATGATTCTTCTTCCAAATTTGATACAACCCAAGACTGAATAACAATGAATGCAAAGAGATGTGCAGGCCAAACATATCGCATAATATTTAAAAATCCAAGAATTTCAATCGGATTTATTCTGCAAAATTCAACGGCAGGCGAAAAAAGAACAAAAATCAAAAATTGATATTAAATGTGTAGTTCCAGCGAACGAAGAGATCAATCTTGATATCAGGCAGCTTACGCATTGCCTTTGCTAACATAACATCAATAATATGCTTTTGCGATGCTGTGTTAATAAAAACTGAAACATACGACAGGTGGTTTTTTTGGACATAAAGCCGATTATATTTTATTTTTAAGATTTTATACTAAAACGAAGAAGATTTCAGAGAAAGAAACAAAAGAAAAAAACAAGCAATAACATTATAGGAGGCACGGCCCGCTATTAAATACCCTATACCACCTTACCACCACTTTAGTTATCCATGTATCGTTCTTTCAAAATAAAGCGTTATATGGGACATGGTCGAAAACGTAGTCTGATCCGAACCATTTTCAGTAGTGTTCGTCATTGGGCCAAATCGATTCAGAAAATTACCCATGAAAACCCATCTTTTATTATATCGATCGATTTGATCCGACACTTGCACACTCATTGTCTGCAAGGTTGGTCTACATCAAGTCCTTCTGGATGTTACATACATTCACAGAAACTTAATGCACCCACCCTTATAACACAAGCAGTGTAGGGTATAAAAACGAAAAAAATCTTAAAAAAATGCTTAAATTGTCCTCTTAGAGAACAAACGGTATAGCATACAATCATTAAATTTACACAATACATCTGTTCTTGCTCGATAACCCATGCAATCAGTGTTCGGTGTACAATGTTAAAATTTTTGGTATTTAAAGTATTTTTATTAGTTTTTGTGTGGTCACGTTCCGTGTCTACTCATACACTTTACAAATTATCTAAAATTATTTTCTTACAGTTCGGTTCCTTACGCAATCCAAACAAAGTAAACAGTAAACTTATTCGTCGGTCTTCTGCGATATCAATTCGATTCAATTTGTGTTTGCCGTGTTTCACATTCTCTTAATCTCTACGTTCATATCTGTCTGTGGAAAAGTCTTGTCTTTACTCCAAAGGTAACTAGTCATGATAACAGCCTTACAAATAATGGTTTTCTAATATTTGGGACACTACTTGATTGTAAGTCTTCAAAATATTGCTATCAATAATTTACCATCTAGACTAGATAGTGATCTAAAATGTAATCAAACAATTATTTATTGTTTTTCATCCCGTTTGCCTTTTTGCTCATAGATTAGTGTCTGTAAGCCCTTTTATTACAAAATATAAAAATATTTTTATATTTAAGTGTGGGACAAATCTATGTAAACAAGTCTTTCGAATTAAAATTTTTTTCTTACGACACACACTGAACAATGAGAACGAAAGAAGTGACATTAGAAATTGGCAAAAACAAAAAAAAAGAAAAAGGAAACAAAGTAAGAAAATTATATTCGGTCGGGAGCGAATCTTTTACGAGATTCGAGATTACGAACGAGACCAAAAAAAGGGGAGATACTCTATATAGTTTTTAAAAAGCACGGAAAGCCAAGGTGTTCACTGTTTTTGTTGCATAAGCGTGTAGGCGTTGTAGGCGTGTTCTTCGACTGGTTTAGGTGATTTTCAAATTCCTTTACAAATTTCTAGGCGAACGGGAGAATGTTTATCGCAGATACTACATCGCTGGGCACATGGCGAAACGGACAGACGGACAGACGGAAATGCTTAGGTGGATTCCGAATTTGAAACTGGCCAAGTATTTATATACTTCATGCAAGCTATGAAGGTTGTTTCTTCATGTTGTAAAGATATTAAAAAAAACTAAATTTTGATACACTTGGGTAGGCAGATTGGGTAGACGTGGCAGATTTTTCCCATTTTTGAAGCGGTAACACAGCATCGTCCATAGAATAAGCGCTAACATTTTTAATTTTGTAGTTTACGAGTAACGCACAAAAAAAAAAAAATTTGTATTCCTTTTGAGAAACAGAGACATTTTTCTCTTTACATGGTACTGTAAGCGTCCTTCGAACGATTTGGTCCATTTACAACACCGAATTGCGTTCAAGAACTTCTAACATTTTTACCAACAATATTTTGGTCAATAGCTTCGTTTTGGCGGCCAGCAGAGACTTTGCAAGAGATGGACAGACAAAGTACGTTGCTCTTCCAGAACATATATACTTAGTTAAATCTCTGAAGCCTCCTTCTGGGCGTTTTGTTAAGCTGAATCGTTCATGTTTCGGTGTTGGGTGTACAGAAACGAATTGAATGAGAAAGATCGGAGATGCGTTTAATTTATATGGAATCAGAAATTTAAAAAAAAAGTTTTAAAAGTAAGTGAAATGCTCGTTCATTTTATGTAACTCTGCTAATTGTTCATTTTAGAGGATTTATGATACGGACATCGATGCGATCAGCATGGCTCTGTATTACCATTTGTTAAGAGAAATACAGAAAACCTGCCACAAAAAGCTTACATTCACTCTGGCTGACTACCCACCATTTCATGTTACCACAGAGAACCTTCTAAGTTTGTCTTTTGCTTTTCGCCGCTTAAACTCACTTCTTGGAATTACTTTTAGATTAACTCATATATGCTGATGAGTCATCTTTTCTTAGGTCTTACTTATATTATATTTTGACCATAAGTTAGCGCGTCTTGAGAAGTGGATAGCAGTTGCTATTGCTTCCCTAAAATAGTTATTCGACTCCATTAGAAAGTTTTTGAACATCTACAGCCTCTTATTATAAACAGATATTTTAACCTGAGAGGATGTTGTACTTTTGTACTTTTATTTGCCTAATCCAGCTAAAAGATGGGACAACCCAACCTCTAGGTTATATATAAAAGCAAATGGCCTGGCAAACCTTTCCCTTTTTTTATTTATTTATTTATTTATTTTTTTTTCGATGTTCAATTTTTGTAAATTAGGTTCTCGATCCTCAATTATTCTAAGAACTTATCCTATTATATAGTGAACCTGTTTCTGTGCGGTACTGCTTTATGCTGTTTTGCTTTGTGTATTGTTTCTATGCACACTTTCTTTGTTGTTTTGTGCAAATTCGTTTTTATGCGGCGCATGAATATCTGCAAAGGTAAAGATAGGGAGAAGTATATGCACGGTTTGGACTACGAGTTATGTACATTTTTTTTTACTTCAACTTTTTTAAAATATTTCCATCTGTAATTTAATTAATTATTTTATTTAAAAAGCATCCTCTCGCTATTTCATAATCTTTCGACATATTTTCTTGGGGATAATTTATTTATTTTTTTTTGCTATCCCATTCGATCGCATGAGAGAAATTTTCTTAAAAAAAAAAAGAATGATTTGTTATAGGTGTTTATGCCATTTGTGAATATCCTCTTTTCGCGATTCCTTTCCTGCGGTCCCTATCTGTCACACAAAAACATGTTTACCTATACTTATGTTTTTAATTTTTATTTATAATTTTTCTCAATTTTTAATTATATACCTTTCCTATCAGGATAAAGTTTGTATTGTTCCTTCTATTAACACGTTTAATTATTTTTATATTCACTTTGGATCACTTCCGAGTTAGTTGTGAATCTCTTAACTTTCGTCTTCTGACTAAAAATAGTTCACTTTGATTATAGCTATATCTACAAATTTTGTCATTTTTAGAGACAGCTTTTACTAACTATCTTTACAAGATCTTATCCAAAGAACAGAAGCGAATGTAACGAAATGAAATGCATTTCAATGATAAACTTAAGTTTAGTTATTTAGTTTCCACGAAATAGATTCATTAATTTGCTTTCAAAGTCTTTTACAGATCAAAAATATAAATGTCGCTACTAATCGTAACGGTATATCAGTTGAGGCTTTATCAAACATACCCGTTCCCCCATATGCGTATACGCTTTGCTTTAAGATAAGATTTACGATTTAATATGTTTCTTCATAAGTTTTAGTCATGCTGAACAAAATGCGATAAGCAAGAGGTTAACTTATTAGGTAATTAGAGAAAGTAGTTTAAGTAAACATTAAATGAAAAAACGAATCAGAAGTCAAATGATTGCTTAACTCAAACTAACTTTATACGTTACATCCCTCGTTATATATGCACTACATCCTGAATTATGTTAAGAAAAGTTCAATTTCAGATGGACAAGTGGACGGATAGACAGACAAGCTTAGAATCATTTTCTGAATTGATCTGTATAACAAAAGGTGGGTCTATATTGAGCCCTTGCGGTTGTTACATATGTCCGCATAAATTTAATACACCCTGTGCCATAGATGGTGTACGCTATAAAAAGGAATTCAGTCAATATTGTGTCTTTTAAGGAACATCTGACAAGAGGAAGTAAACAAAATTACATGACAATCAACTTTGATGTGAAAGATACTTTCACTAGGCTAAGCATTCCACTGTCATCATACTATACATATTAATGTTTCGGATGTATGAGCATAGCCTGCAAAGCTCAGCTTGTTTTTCCAATTTTTGACTATTTTTCCAATCATATGGGACGGAACTTCCGTAATATCTCGCGGAATGTTGTCTTCTGAAATGTCAGGCAGTTGCTGTTTTATTGATAAAAAAAAAACGATTTCACCGCTCACCAAAGAAAAAGAAAAGGAAAAAGTCGAGAGACATTGAAGCATAATATCTACAAGTTATTTACTATCTCCTCTGAACAAGCATGGAACCAACGCGTACTATGAAAATGTTATATGTTATATGTTAATATTAAGAACTGCTATTACTGTTGGTGTTAACGACCTTTGTAATCCATTGCATAAATAAGTAAGTACATGTATATAATTATCACCAATTTTGTTTATCCTGTGGAGTAATAATTTTTATAGTTAAGTTAGTTTTGTTAAAATACTTTGTGCCCCCATGTTACTCTCTTTTAAAGTATATTGAGAGCTTTGCATCTTCAGTAATTTTTCTCACTCGACACATACAGTTACACATGACCAACAAATATACTTGCACGATAAGCAAGGCTAGAACTTCTAAAGTACTATTCAAGCTGCTCTTTCGATAATCATATTTTAAAGTTCTTTTTATGCTTTTAAATCTCTAAGCTACATACATATGCATTTACCAAGCACCGATGTAAGAAATGTTCAGCTATATAAGAACTAGAGAGGGAAGACGTAACTCTATATAAAAGCCAAATGGACAGGTAAGACGGGCAGCATCGTGCAGCTATCCTAACTCTTCAAGCTATCTACCTTTAGAAAATGGTCCTACAATCATATTTTAGAAGGAAGCAAAAATAATAACAGATGTATGTAAACTGCGAAAATAACTCAACAAAATAACCCAATCTTTCACCGGATCTTTTATATCTATCATCTTTCTTAAAAAAAGAAGAAAGAAAGCTTGGCTGATTTTTCCCTACCTTTATGCAGGTGCAGGGTACGATACGATCACCCATAGAGTAGTTGTGGCAACTTCTTGTCTTTAAATCTGTAAGCGAAACATCATAAAAGAAAGGAGTTCCTTGTGCTATGCTATGCTGTAGGCGTAGCCTTTGACCTGCTTAATTCATTTCCCATGAACTTGCAAAGTTTTCGTCGAATTTGACGCCGCGATCCCCACCTTGATTTTTGTGGCCGAAGGAATGTTTATTATACACATAACATACATGGCCGGACGGACAGGGAGGCAGAAGCACAGATGTGCAAGCGGATATACTGATCGACTTAGAATTTGACGCTCATCAAGAATACATATTTAAAACTTGACGGCTGTCTCTGAACCTCCTTTCTTCTGCGTGTTGCAAACGTTTTAACAAAATGGATATACGACCATCGTTGGATTAAAAGTTGTGGAGTTCCCAAATCTTTCCGAAAAGTAATATTAAGTTACCAGGGAAGTAGTTCCAATAGTTTTCACTAAGTTTCTTTGTTATCATTTTAGAATTTGACGCTCATCAAGAATACATATTTAAAACTTGACGGCTGTCTCTGAACCTCCTTTCTTCTGCGCGTTGCAAACGTTTTAACAAAATGAATATACGACCATCGTTGGATTAAAAGTTGTGGAGTTCCCAAATCTTTCCGAAAGGTAATATTAAGTTACCAGGGAAGTAGTTCCAATAGTTTTCACTAAGTTTCTTTGTTATCATTGTTATCGTTTTTTGTCACTTTTGTCTTGTATGGTTATTTTCTTTTTGATACCTAGTATCGAGAGCTTTCGAGTTGGATTGCACGCAAATTAGGCTTTAACCTAATATGCTGAGAAAAGCATAATGTTTTATTTACGGAGGTCAAGTGAAAAATAAGTGTATGCTGCTTCATGTTGTTAGGGGTTAATCCTTTCCACTTTCCTCCTGTTATTTATTATTTATTTATAAAGTAGGAACTTTTTCGTATTTAAAAATGCCTTTAGAGTTATGTTAAATACAAATCAAGATTTAAAAGACAAAACAAAAATACACTTCACACCCATTTTGCTATCCACTTCTTTTACATATATATACATTTTTTTCTTTTTTTTTTCTCACCCAGAAGGGAAATCGTTTGATACTCAGAAATATATATATATATGAAGTATATCGTGATGACTGCGCCTAAAGGGGCGTATATTTCGGAATTTATCGGTTTTAAGAATTCTGATACCGTTTTCTCGCATTCCAAAGGCTATTCTTATCGTACGATACTTTTTTGAAATACATCAACATTGATAATGACGATGAGTTGTCCCTACAGCAACAATATTCAAAAATGATGATAATTCGAGAGATAAGTATTACATGCTACTCTATGCTACAAGTTTAATAATAGAAAGAAATAGATTTTCCTAGGGGGCGCTTTAAGCTTTACTCGCACTCGGACTCGCACTCGCACGCGCAACCACAAACTATTATAACACCCTCTTAAAATCCATTTTACTCATAGCAACGAATACTTGCATTCCCACCACCCATCATGCTTATCCATGATGTGACATTAGATGCACGTGTTGCTATTTTTCCCTTCAATCCCTTTCTTCTATTCGGATGGGTATAGAAATAATGAAAAATATGCTAATATCCTTGTAATACCAGAGAATACGTGTATATTCGAATGCCTTCATAATTCAGTGTCAACGTTTCCGTTTATTATGCTGTAAAATGTATTATTGCGCTGCCCAGTAATTGCTTTTCGTGTGGATTTAAAGTAATTTCTTATATTAAATTTTACCACATTATTTTTAACGTATATACGCAGTATAGGTATATATATATATATATATGTATGGTTACGCGTGTGTGTCTGTTTATATATTTTCACCCCCATCATGATCACGACTTTATGTCATTTATTTTGAAATAACTTTACAAATGTTAAATATTTGAAATTTCACAAGTTTTTCACTTCGTTCGTTTCGTTTTTTAATGGAACTTTGTACAGTGTATTTGGTTTAGTTACAGGGATATAATTTCATGTATGGTTGTGTCTATTGTGTCTATTGGATATGTGTATGCAACAGACGGTAGCGTGAAATTTCGGAACGAATTTTCAAAAAATTTCGTTTCAGCGGAAAAAATATTTATTCTGTTTGTTTTATGGTGAGGAAAATACTTTAAAAAAAACAAAAAAAAAAAAGAAACAGATGAAGAAAGGGATAGTAAATGATTTGTTTAACATGGTGTAAGGGTAAAAAGTTTTTTTAGAATTCATTGAAACACCATTCAAGAACTTCATATAGAACAACATACCCATGTACAAATTATTAGTTAAATATTTCTACATCCAAAACGAAATTAGTTAAAGTCATAAATATCGTACCGGAGATGCCATAATATCTTGCATCGAACAATTCACAAATTGATTAAAACCTGCATAGGTTGCTGCTGCCTACAAAGTGAAATTAAACTTTTCGTGAAAAAACTTTTGGGAACATTTCTCGAAGACGTCCGTATTTATTCATTTATGTATATCCACATGTATGTAAGATTCATTTACCCTAGTTATCAGCCGAAGATGAACTTAACATAAATCTCTAGCTGTAAGAACTTTAAAACCAAAATTAAGGCAGAGTCAAAGGAACAAGCGAACAACAACTAAAAGGGATACAAAAAAAAAAAAAAAAAAAAAAACAGGAAAAACAAGTAAAAACGTTATATTGGGGCATGGCCTACTATAAAATATCCTACACCACCCTACAGTTATTCATATATCGAGTTTTCAAAAAAAGTATTATATGGGGGGAAGCGGTCAAAAAGGTGCTCCACTAGTCTTATAGAAAGCTTGTATACATCAAACTGCCTATACGCTCATAAACTGTAACCATAACGTTTTATAAGTTTATGATGGAAGCGCACCACACACTGGAATCAATGCAAACAAGCAAGGTTTGACAACCATTTGTGTAGAATGTTGTTGTTACATAATAATAATAAAACTTTTACCCATATTAACATATGTTATCTGTATTATAAAAATTTACACACTCCTATATATGCGCACTGCTCACGTTGCTTACATTGCTTTTGTAAACATACGTTTTGTTCGAATATTGTGTTTCTGAATAATGGCGAATGAAAATGCGAATAAAAATACGAGTACGATAAACGAACGATTTCTGGGTATTTTTATAATCGAATGCATTCAATCGATCAATTCAGGCCAAAAATATATGGGAAATTCCAATTTATGAAGTGCATAACTTACCTTCGAGCAAGGCTTGAAGTCGGGCTTTACACCAAACTGAAAACTGTTAGCACGCCATTAAGTATTTTCGAAAGGCAACATTTCGTTAGCAAGCAACATTCATGCAACACAATTATTGTGTCCTACTTCAGGCTCACAACCTCACAACAAATGTGAATAATCGTTATGAGAGCAGGAAAGCGAGAAAAAAATTGTAAGAAGACGCATTATAAGAATGCACATACAATGCTACAATGTATTTAATAAACAATATATGTAACTGTGGATCGGTATATTAACGCCACGGGAGAAATACATGTGTTCGTTTGTACCTGCTTTTCTTTAAGGAGTTGTATGCATGAGTGTACAAGCAATTGAATTTTCAAATTTTGTTTTTCTATATGTGAGCGCTTCAGCGAGTTGAGTGTCTCACCACATAAGCATAATAAGTAAATGCTGTAACAAAATGAAACAAATAGCAGAGGTTATTGTCCCCCAATGAAAACAGCATACCAGGACAGCTATGATGTGTGAGTAAATGAAAAGAAACTTAGAAGATTATTTCATTAGATTCGTGCATAAGAGATATTGCCAAGGGATTTACTTGATTACTGACTTGAGGCTGAGAAGATATTCTGAAGAATGCGTTCAATTCGGTTTTTGATAAATGCAATATTCAGGTCATCATGAACACTGTCGTTGCTAACGAGCCACGGAGCATTAACAATAGGCGAAGACGAAGCGTCTTGGATTACTATTTTTGAAGTATTTCAATATTACCGTTACTGACTGTTACGCACAATTGTATCTCATAGCTCCAAACGAGTTAGGCCATACTCTTGTATAAAATGCATTTATTCGTTAAATATTAAGTTGAGGCAATGGAGTCTCCTAGTTTTTAAGTCGTGCTGCTAACGCTTAGTTTTCACAATAACTTTTTCTTGTTAATCTTTTGATCATAATATTTCACGCAGTCATTAATAGCGATATTATTGCCATTCGAAAGTAGTGAAGAACACGACCACTTATTTTACCTAAGTGGAATATAAGCATATTTTTTAACATTCCATTCGTTCAGCTAAAGTGAAATTTTGTTAAGATGACTTTTTGTAGTTCGTAGAGAACATTCATGCGATCAGTAAATGAATAAATATTCTCAGCGATAGGAAAATCTGAAGTTCAAATTGCATAGAGTATTGGACTTAGAACATTTATTCAAGGACACTCTATCATTAATATAACATATATATTGGATCTATCATCAATAACTTTGGCATAGAAGTGATTGTTTGGCAAATAGGAGCTGAGAAGAAATTTTTAAACTTTAAAAAGTAGCCTTGATTTTATCGGAAATCTTTCCCACATCCAGAAGTACACCAACGTGTTTATTCCTGAAATCTAACTGGTGGTCTAGAATTCGGACTAGTCTTCGTAGATATATTTTCTCAATTATTTTAAGAAAAATACTTAATCAACTGGTCGGTCTGTACGCGCTTCCAATATTTTCTCGCTTATTAGATTTACCACCATTTCATTGAATTGGAAAATGATTCAATCTTAACTTATTGTTAAAAATTAACTTTAAGAATATGAAACCATTAGATGGTAAATATTTAATAGTTAATCCACTTATGCAATCATAATAAGAGGATTTCTTAACATTTACTTACCCCCAACTGATATAAGTCTGAAAGGCCAATGGATGGGACACGGACTGTTTAGAAACGACACTTTCTGTTTTTTCTGTGTTTGAAGTCCTATAAAGGTTATTGGACTAAAAAGTTGTCTACTCGGACGTCCAGTCTACAGGTAATCAATTAATTAACACTTTTTCTTCTTCCTCTTCTATTCAGCAAATCAACAAATGAAAATTCGCTGTGATGTGTGAAAAAGGCGTGAAAAAGTGAACACAAAGTTCTTTGTTTGAGCCTAGGGTTGCTTTTGATACATAATTATTAGTTATTTATTTATTTTATTATTTCTTTGTATTTTGTAACTAAACTCTATGTCTTGTTAATTTTGAATGCTAAGTAATTAAATGAGTATAAGGTGCCATATGAAGGAACTGGGAAGTGCGAGAGGAAAAACAGTGTGAATGAGAGTAGGTTCATAATTTGACTGTAAACGTTTGTATAGCTTGATGAGAGAATTTAAAAAAAGGAAAGATTGCAGAGTAAGCTGTAAAGTTATGTGAATGGAAAATGTCAAAAATGCTGCGGTCATGAAGACAACTCATAAACAATTTACGAAGTGTAGAATGACGAATAGAAGTGCCATCAGTCGGACGTGCAAATATTGTTGATGATTGTTACGAATACCATCTAAACCGGGAGATAAGTCTTTTGAGAGACTCGATCACGTTCCTCACCAAACGATGCAGAAAGGACCAGAAGATCCACACTCGTTAAAAAGCTACGTACAACTATCGTGCTCCTAAGATTGAGCGTTTTTTTATACCCACCACTATAAGATGAGGATACACTCATTTTATTTTCTTTCATAGTATATGTAACACCCAAAGACTCTACAAAGTATATATATGCTTGATCATCATGCAATTGTAAATTAATTTAGCCATATCTGTCCGTCTGTGTGCCTGTGTGGTGTTTGTTGTTGGCACTTTCTTGGTCGCAAATATGATAAGGATTTCAAATTTGGTAGAAACATTGCAAGTTCCTGCACGCAAGTTGGTATTGAAAATGGGCCAAATCCGTCGAAGCAGAAGCCTACAGTGAAGCGTAAACTGAACGCAACTTCGTTTTTCCTAATAAGAATTTCTGGATTTTTGCTCGTTATTCGGAAATTGTTAAGATTAGAAGGCTAAAATTTTCCACATTTATTTTACGAAGCCCTCTACCCCTTTACATGGAAAAATTGAGAAAATCAGCCATGCCCAGACCAAGTTACAAGTTTTAGTTAAATTTTCTTTTTCACATTCTTGAGGTTTTCTGCTTATTTATTATAAAACAAACAACATCAACGTACATTCAGCAAATGAAGATTTCTAAAATGAATACAGTAGACACCGGGACATGGTGGATCAATATTTAATTGTATGCGAGATTCGGTCTCCGACGAATATGACATTTTTAGTTGTTTTTTTTTTTTGTCCAGTTTTATTTATCTTTTAATTTAAATTTTTTATATTTATTTGTCATTTCTGTTTTTACTTACACTCACTTATTATTGTTCAGTATGGTTATATAAAGCAGCTACTTCCCTTTCACAACTGACATACCTATTTATTATAACAGCAACATAAAACTGAAAACTAATTCTTTTTCTCTCCTTATTCAACATTTGTTTACACATAAAAAGCAGTTTAGCAGATATACTCGTCACCATAGGCAACGTCGTCATCACTATCGTCATCATTGTCATTGTACACGTGGAAAAGTCCTGTAAGTTTTTGTTTCTCTTATCATATAAGCAGTTAACAAAATAACAAATGTGGAAAATGTGTACACATCCGCCTGCCGTTTATGTCCGCACTCTTTTCAATTTATATAATATTACGTGAACACTGCATACTTGTGCACTCACAGCGCATTCATAGCAGTCTCATCTTTTACTTACTCATCCTAAATGGATATTCATTCTAGTCATCACATCATCATCATCATAATCATCACAATCCTTAGCATCATCATCATGATTACCATCATCAACATCATCATCACCACAAGGAACGTCATTCACTCTTATCATTACATGCTCATTAAGTGCTTAACATTATCGAAAAGCGATTGCACAACAAGAGAAATGTTTAGATGTTTTGTTTAATTCGAATCCTTTAACAGCTATAGAGTTATGTACATATCCATATATCCACATATGGACCAGGTGAGCAAATTTCAAATAGTTTTCAAAACTGACCGTTTTCAGAACAACTTTTATGTCCGCCTCAATCTGTTATTTATTTATCTGCTCGGACTTTTCTGCAAGTTACACAATTTCAAAAAGATATCACAGACCGTGTAAGCATTTCTCTTACGAAGATTATCGTACGTTACAAACTAAATGACAATACAAATGTATTGACGTGTATAAGGACAAATTTAACGAGTATACGTGACCATATGCGCATCCATTTGTGCGTATATTGATTGGATTCCTTTTGCTTTTACAATACACTTGCCATTCCTTGATATATATATATATATATATATATATATATATATATATATATATATATATATATATATAAAGACATAATACATGGTATAGGCGTCAAACACATTTTCTTTTTGTTTTCTTTTTCTTGTACTGTTGCCTTTATGCGTTTCTCAAGACAACGTTTTCGCAATAAATATGTAATTGCTTTTAGGAAAACCTTATTTGCCTTTGAGTTAATCTTGGATTATCATCACATCAAATGAACATTTTCTTCAATCGCTGACATATTAGTGCGGATTTGGATGCGCAATAGCGACAATGATTAGATGAAGGGGCGGAGGGGTGCGGGTACTCAGAGTCCACAGCTTATCAAGAATGTATAAGCATTATATGATTTTATGTGAACATACGTGTTGTTAAAGGTGTTCAGCGAAACTGTTATATATTAATGCAATGCTTTAGGTGCTCCGTTTCTTGAATTATTTTCTCAAAATTTCAGGAAATCGACCTCAATAAAGTTCATGAAGCCAGGAAAATTTTATTGCATTTATATATGATATGCTTGCTGAAAACACTCTAAAAAGTATTGAGCCTTGCTTGTTGGATATTTGATGTGAAAGAAAGATATATATATGTAAGTTTTGATCAACTGAAAGCTTAATGTTTTTGGCTTGCCCGATACATAAGTTTTCTTGCCGAAGATGTTATTATGCTTCACCTGCTTTCGTCATGAAATACTAAATTAAACTTTGTTGTCATCTAAAGGCATAGCTTACCCAAACATCCTTATAAAAGGAGCGGTCCGGAAATTAGTCGCAATTGGTCCAACTTGACAGCAATGAATATCTATGCCTATCGAAATATCGTAGTTACATGAGCGCCTCGTACAGTTTTTAACTAAAATATCCGTCAAATATTTATGAATATTCTGCTTCAATGGATTATATAGGTACAACTTACACTTTGCAACAGATGTTGATATGAAATTCGGTACTAACTTTGACAAGGTTTTTCGAAAAGTTCAATGAGAAAACATGCATGTGTCCCGAAAACCTATAATGTATGATAGAAGCACTTCCCGATGATTTATTAACGCATACACAATTAATAAATTAATTGAAAATTTTTATTGTGGTTGTTGTAATCGTCTTGCTTTTTGGACATGTCGAACGCGTAAAAGTAAATAAATTTATCCGTTATTATTGAAAAAGAATTCAAAATAATCAACAAGCAAGCTACTTTAAAGTATCTCGACGAGAATCGAGCATAATTCTCTACTTACGTATGTATGTTTGGTGATAGATGTTTCATTTCATTTTTCATTTCATATTATTTTATGTGACTATAAAGTGATATGCGAATGCACATACCTACAAAGTACACAATTATCATCTACAAGACACCGTAATAAGAAGCCGATATAATCGCCTTGTTTCATAATATCCGTAGAAATCATTTCGTACCAACAGCAAGAGAAATTTACTGTTTAGAAGGGCAACCGAAAAAAGACATCAATACAACGTGCGACATGAGAAGAGAATGCGCTAACATTGTGTTTACCTCGAAAAGGCGAACACAGATTGCAAATTGTGCAATTTTTGTAATGTGGTAGGAATTTTTGTAGAAATATTTCCAATACGGAGGCCAAAGTTGATCAAGAATTACCACAAGACATTGCATTAAGTCCGCAAGATAAATGGAGTACTCAGCTGTTTTAGTATTCAAGTTGCGAGACATGGTGCGGCAAGAGTTAAAGAGTAAGGCCTTCTTAGTCTTACTTGTCTTAACGTGAAACACATTAGGCGACATCCAAGATTCATAAATTTTAGTTTAGAACGTATGTAAGTCATTTAAGTTACCATTTCAAAGCAGAAAAATATCGTCCACGTTGGCAGCGAAAAAAATTGCAGGTATTATCAAACGAGTCAGCGAAATCATTTAAAGCGAGATTAAACAATAGAGCGCCCAAAGTGGAATCATGCGATACGCCAAAGTACATATCGAAATCGTTCACTGGAACAAATTGTTTTTAATTTGACATATGATCACATAGGCTTGCGAACGTTACTCGGGAAATTGAAATTGTCATGTAGTTTGTTAATATGTTCAGCGTATGTGGCTCTATAAAATGCTTTTGTTGAATCGGGAGAGACAAAAACAAAACTCTTCCCATCACTAAAATTATTCGTAAACGATTCGATGTGGGAGAGCAAAGATCCGAGGTGCTACATCCAGGTACCTGGACCGAAAGCCAAACTGACCATAATGCAAGGCATTCTCATTGTCAAAATACGCATCAATCTGGTCTTTAATGATCCATCTATTGAGTGACTTTCGAAAGGAAGGAGAAGACGGTTTCATCGCACTTTAAAATTTATATATAAAGAGACATGTGCTTACAATATCTATTAACTCAAACTCATAAGGTAAATTGTGTGAATCTTGTTTACGCATTTCCAAGTCTTGCTTGCATATGTATGTATAAAATAAAAGTTCAAAATCAAACTCTCTTTTCATATGTTTCAATATTTTTAAATAAATTAAGTAAAGAAGCTTCGCTTTATTTGCTTTAAACAAATTGCTATACAAATCTGTTATGTATCCGAGCAAAGTCTTCGCTAGTCATAAGTTAATGATCAAAATTTATTTCTAAGCATTTGATTGCCTCGAGTGTGTTTGTGTGTGTCCAGTTCCAGTTGTTGAATGAAAGATATATGATGAAAACTTCAGTCTATTCATTAGAATTCCTCTGCTTTTTGTCAAGTTAATGGGAATTACATTCCGAGACGATCGCATCACTGAGACTAATGTTTCTTTCATCGGTCGGTTGTGAAAACAGAGGACATTTCTCACGGACCTGCGGTCCACAAGCAACAGGGGGGAAGAAAAGAAGTTATTTACATAAAAATGTTCTTCAGCGAAATCAAAAATTAAATGAAATCGAAAAATGATAAAATTCAAACATTTATTTTTTCAAGTTAGGTGTGGAACGTGCGAATATTTACATAATTCATCTCCGCCTTAACTCTCAGTTCTAAACAAAACTAATGAATTTTTCGAGACTATAGCAGCAGCAAGAGAAGCAAAAGTGATAATGAAAAATATAATATATATATATATATAAACAAAATTAACTGTCGTTCGTATAACAAAGGCACTGTATGAATTTGTTTTAAGAGAATAAAACAAAAAGAAAATAATAACAATAATAATAAAAACAACAAAAGTCAACTATGCATGCTCTAACTAAAAATATATAGTTTTTGAGATGAGCAGTTTTTACATGTTGGTCTACAACAACGGGCGCCGTTTTTTTTTTTTTTTTTTTTATTTTTTCTGTACAGAAAATAAAAAGAAAGAAAAGTCGAAGCGTTTACGAAATAAAACTAAATGAATAAATAAAAGAAAAAATCGCATTATGGCTAATAAAACTTACCGCCGGGCATTTGGTGAACTTCCATCCATACTGTACACAAGCGTGAGCAATCATATGACGCCCGAATTTGGAGAATTAAATGATAGCGTGCTTCTATTATTGGACGATCATCATCATTCCCATTATAGCATTTTTGAGTATCACGACACGACCACAATATTGGTAATGATAGTGGCATGGCTTCTCTTAATATTAGGCTTAACGTTGTGTTGCTGTTCTCAATGCATTCATGGGACTCTCGGTAGTTTGAATGGGCCTATAAGCAACGAATTGACTGACAACAATAGCAGCAGTAACAGTAACGGTAGTAGCAATCGGAACATAAGCATAACAATCCCGGAATACGATCAGAGTAAGTTGTAAAAAAAAAAAAAAAAAATAACTTAAGAGATTATCGACGGAGAAAAAACGAATAAATAAACAAAGCATTAAAAAGAAAAGAAGGAAAGAAAGAAAAAGAACAATATCTTAACGATAATCGTTAAATTCGATTTTCTACAGAAATTCAAATAAAATCTTTAACATATCTTAAGGCCATAAATAAATAATAAATTTTTTGCAATTATTTGCCCCGTTCCTGTTAGTTACACTTAACTGCTGTCATAGAAGAGCAAATGAAATAAATAAGAGCAAATGGAAGGAAGACAGAGGTGGAAATAAATATTAAACGCAGTCAATGAAACTTCTTCAATGACGGCTTAATCTCTTCGTTACTTTTATGAGAATGTCAGCTAATCAATGTGACTATTTTTATATAGCACGATTTCACATAATTCGCACATTTTAGACCGACATTTGCTTCTAGCTTGTAATTTATTCATCGTAATTTTTTTTCAAGTATGTTGGGAATGTTTATTCATGAATAATGCGGATTTTTCACACTTGATTTATGAAATTGAGATAATATTAGCTTTAACTTTGAGTAAAAGACAATAGATAGATATGTTTAAGTCAATCTAGAAGATTATGTTGATCATGAATACATTTAATTTTTAGGATTTTTCATGCACAGTCCACAAGCCACTTTTGTGTGTGATTTTTTTTCTTAATCATCTAGTCAAAGTTGGGCACTTCAACCTCTATAATATATTTTAATATGGAGATAAGATCAAGCAATCAGAGATTGTACCGGGTAAATGCACGTGCCGTTGTAAATCTAATTAATTCGGCATTAATGGGAAGGAGTTATTCACTTTTTAGCCGACAACTAGACTCCAGTTACACCGAAGACGTGTACACTTGGAAATACACGCGCAGAAACCCGGACAATCACAACTCGGTTGCCGGACGGGCAGATGTTATGCCCTGCGCTATTCTACACCCGCCATTCTCCATTTAGCTCCTCATTTGACAAATTATCCTCAACTATATTAGTGAAAAACCATATTTTTCTGTGACCCTATACATTGTAAAGAGAAAAGCAAAATTCATATTGCTTCCCTTAAACTCTTCTTCTTCTTCTTCTTCTTTTTCTTCTTCCCAGCAAGTGCTTTATGGGAGAAATGTCAAATTATACCAAACTTTGTTAATATTTCCGTCCTTCTTTCTTTTCAAGTCTGACTGAATGTTAAAACAAGATTGAGTGGAGACATATCGCAGTTGTTTTAAAGAGGATTTGAAAACAAAAAAAAAATAACCAATTAGCTAAAGAAGTGGTTAAGAAAAATGATCACACTCGATCTGTCAAAACATTAGCTTTTCGTTTTTTTTTTGTTGAAAAGATAATTGTGTGTGGTTCAAAAGTCTCATTATCCGAAAATATTTGTATAGCAGCGCACTAGTGCGCTTTCGAACTACAAACGCGACTTGCGCGAAAGCTGATTTTTCCAAAGCAAGCAAGCACCATAATTCCACTAATTTTCATTTTTTAAATCAAATTTCTTACAATATCTTTAAAATACCATTCTCTAGTGAACTAATTACAGAAGAATGCTAAGGGACTTTGTAAGTTAATTTAAACGTTATTTGAATGCCGTTACGTTAACAAATCGATTAGCTCCGTAAAACCAAGAGAGAGAAATGTGATAAAATTGTTTACTTACGTTCTTTCATACATACGTACATACGTATGTTTTGTAGCGAGCGAAAAGAATTTTCAAATTTTCAATTTAACTTTGAATTGCTTGATTAAAAAGTGTTTTAGTATATAATTGTTTTACGGCTTACATTAAACTATGATTTGAGGTTTAAATTAAATTAAATTATTTATGACTTCAACGGCCCAAAAAAAATATTTTCTTATTTAGCGCTGTTAATATTTATTATTATACAAATTTGTTTTCAATATACACAGTTACGGTTCGATCAAGTTGTTCGATATTCAAATTTCACAAAAAATTCCGAAATTCTGAAGTTAATCACTTTGAACTTAATCAAGTGAAACGTTCATTTATCAATGAAAGATTGTCGTTTTTTTTTTTTTTTTTTCTTGACCGAAGAATTGCACTTTTTCATTCGACCATTCATCAATCACATAAGAATCAATATTTCTAAAAAATCCTACGTGATTCACTAGTTAGTTACAGGCATATAGATTAAATGATTTTTTTCTCTTCTTGCTTTTTTTTTTTACATTCAAATTTGCAGTAGTTACTTACAATGCCTGCGCCAAAGCCCCTTAAATAAAAAAGGCTTCGCGAAAACAGCTCTGGTTTTGCTTGGTTTTTTGTTATTTTTCAAAAATAATTTGTTTTTTTTTTTTTAACACTTAAATTTAAGCTTGTTACTCTATACAACCCTCTAGTGCCTTTCCTTTCAATCAATAAAGGAATTGTTAAGAATAGTTAGGGTGACTTTACCCCTTAAGTTAACGAATTATTCTAACCGATTATAATCGTATATTATGTAATATATCAATGATCCTGAAAATGGCTATTTGGTCGTTCGACTATTTTGCACCAAACGAAGATTGATCATAACTTTGCAATTGTCTAATAAAATTTAATGGATTAGCTTCCTTTGATTAACAAACAAATCAATGTTTCAGACAAATTTTGAAGAAAGCGCTTTTTAAAAAGCAAGGAGAAAGAACAAAATAAAAGTTTAGAAATATCTATATAGCGCACCCTTTCCATTGATTTAGATAACAATAGTTGCGTGCACTGATCATGAATAGATCTTGCACGCAACTCATGTGTGAAAAAATGTTAACTATCTGGATGCTTTTGATTACTAATTAACGAAATACCCTACACTATTTGTGATAATGAGTATATTAAGTTTGCTCAAATGCATGTAACATCCAGAAGGAGTTGAGATACATTCACGTTTAATTGTGCGGATGGATCGAAACTTGTCTGTCCGTCCGTCTGTTTAAAGTTTGTCCATGTATTCTTGTATTCAATCTAAATGCCGTAATCTTTGAAATATTTTGATGAAATTTGGTATACACTAAGATGTTTTGGCTCAAAGACAAACTCTTTTGAAAATGGGTTCGATCGTACTATTTTGTCGACCACTACGAGAATAATGGCTTATTTTGAAAGGCTGTTATGTGAGAAAAAATTGCTGAGTAATAGCATTTCGGCATTTTAAACTGACGTGGAGATTAGGATAAAATGGGCGAAATTTTTGAACGCCTTCTCATTTCAAAGAAAACTAAACTTTCATATGGCGAAAAGATAACGAAAAGCCTGATCGAATTTAAACCACTCAGGTTTATTTTCTTAAAACCTAACTTATCTACCCACTCGCTATACACTGTATAAAAGTATACATGAATAATAAACCTTTACGTAGCGGTAATATCCAATTTTTGATATTGTACGGTGCAAACTGTTTGATAGAAGTATACATCAAGTATGTCTAGTTTTTGGATATAAGCGCATATAAGGACTTTTATCGCAAATGCACCTTTTAGTTCTTAACCTATTATGATGAAGATTTATCCATAATAATAATTTGACATAACAATCAATTAGACCAAATTTGAAGCACATGCGTCTATTTTCTGGAACCTATTCCGCATAAGGGTCCTTGTGAGTGGTAAACCCTTTGGCAAGAATATATAATTTGAAAATTGGTCAACAGTAGCAGTCTGGCACAAAAATTAGCCCGAGGAAATGTGATTACACATTCTAGAGGAGCAGGTTAGCTACATTTTAAAACGATATACAAAAAATGTACAACATTTGTGTGCTCTACACAATAAATCCTTTAATCTTAACTTCATAGACTAAAATTTTCTACCTACTAATGCAGTTTCTTTGAAAACAATTAAAATTTTGATAGGATCAAAGCCAGTGTAACAATAAAAAAAGAGATTTGAAAAAATTGTTCATGTTTTTCAAAGGTCTCGCCATAATGCATTATGCATCCTGGAATTGTGATTATCACCCACATCGATGCTACTATTGATTCATTAAATAATTTTATTATTCTTATAATTCCATTTTATTAATTATTTAATGATAAAAGAAGAAAAACATTTATCACTTTGCATGAAAGTCACGCTTTGTAATCAATATTTGGGTTTATAAAATTCGCACATAAAATAGCTCAGACGAACCTAAACCTTTTACTTTATGAGAATAGCGTGTTTTTTTTTCCATAGTCAATATAATGAAGTAAACGACTTTTAACATTTGTTTACCTCATTTATATGCGAAACCAACGATTGCGCACCTCTTCTTTATGCCGACTTCTTTACAAATTGGAAAAAAACAGTACAAAGAAATCTACTTGAACTACTTGAATTGCTTACTATTCTTGGAAAATTCTCAAAGTGAAAGCATACTTTGAGGGAAAAAATTTAATGGGGAAAAAAAGTATATATCAATAAGTTTTTTGAATTTAGAAAAAAAGGACAAAAACTAGAAAAGTAACCTTAAAAATAAGAGCAAGTAAATGTAAAGATAAAATTTAATATAATTTAATAAAACTCTAAACAACAAAAAATGTAATGAATGAAAAACATTCTTAAAACCGTAAAAAAAAGCAAATATTTACTTAAAGGCAAATGACTACTACTTACTACTACTATAATTGTATAACCGAATGTACTGACCATTATCCTTTATTTCATTACAGTTAACCCCTTGTCCCCGAACTCATTCTCATATGTAAACACACTCTATTACACAATCCAGAGACACACAAGACACTATTGCAAACACGTCATCAACAATATTGTTATTGTCAGTTTCGGGCATGAGTGTGCATAAACAGAAGATAGAGCATACCCATGGTAAAATAAATACACTCGAGCACATATGCAATCAGTAGGAAAAAAACTCATATAGGCTTTTTTGGTTTACCGTCGAGAATATGTCAATTGAATCGACTGAATATGCGCGAGAAAGAACGAACAAGAGGAAAGACAAAATTTTATATACAACTTGAAACCACCTATTATTGCAATTAAAGCGTGTGTATAGGTCTAGCATTTTATTTGAGTAAAACAATGTGTCTTCGAAAAATTTTTTTTTTCTTCGCTAAGTGTAACAACAATCTAAGCTAGACTCAGTTCTTAAATCTCAACCATCTTGAAAAAAGTAATAATAGTTTATTTAACCCTTTCCACTTTTCCACTTGTCTTTTTTTTCCACTAAGTGCTTAATTAATAATCTCAAATAATATAATGTCGACTCCATGTCTACATAGGAGCTGGTATAAGAAACGCAATGTCAACACATAGTCGAATCAAATCATTCAATCGCCAATAAAAACGTATGGACAGATACAGAGACAGTTATAGGTCTGCTTAGAATTTCTTTCGAGTTTCATCTTGATCATCACAAGCATTTGATCAAATTAATACACCTATCTAAATGGTTGATATAAAAATATTCATGCACATTGCTCTTACTTACATACATGTGTACATTCATTTGCACCAAGTGTGATATTGTTTACCATGAAAGAGTAGAGTGTATATTAGATTAGGTCTCCGGTTTGAAACAACGCATGTAGGCGCACAATAGCGTCTCGTAAAATACGCATAAGCCTGATCAGCATTAGATTTTCTGTCCGTCCGGCTTTCAACGATCTTAGGCATGGAAAAATTTAAATAGGAAAACGAAAAAAGAGAACTTATGACTTTCACATAACCTTGATTTTAAAAAGGTTCATGATTTGTTAGGAGACAATCCCGCAACGAATAAATTACTTTAACTTACAATCCATAGCAGATATAAACTATAAACTTGGAGCAAATATTTAACAGGAGTATTAAAATTCAAAAAAATAAAAATAAAAATAGGTTAACAAAAGTAGATGCCCGAATGGCCGTAATGCGTCTATAAGCACGCCCACAATAGTCAAACGAACTTTAGCTTATGACTTGTAAGAAACATTGAATCAAAACTCAGTGTAAAAGTGGTTTCTGGGACCCTGGGGAAAATGCCAGTGTAAAAAAAGTTGCTACGCAGCAAAGGAGGCGTTTACACGCTTAACAAAATAATGTACAATTTTTACGTATTCCTGCGATGTGATGAATCGGATAAGATGCGCCCAAAGGCCAATGAAAAATTCTCGTATTTATTTTTTCTTGCTGATGTACATGCTCTGCCTTCCACTTTTTGGTCTTTACAAACAATCGTTCCACTACTGTTGTTATTCTTACTGTTGCTGTTACTGTTACCGTTGTCCTGCTGACAATCATCATGAGCATCATGATGATGACGCTAAATATGACAATAATGTTGATATTTATTTTTGCTATCAACGCTTTAAAAATTGTTGCTAATAACTCTCTATGCATTTTACACATACATATTTATCGATATGAACCCTTATTTCCGATCTACAATTCTCTTTCCCACGTCATCTTCCATCTACAACGTATCATGTTATTGTAGAAGTTTCTTCTACGATTGTCTATTTATTTTTTCCTATTTTTACACACCGTTTGATTTCCCCTTCATTTCGGTACAAATTTTATTTTGCGTCATATATACAGATATACACAGATATACACGCACACATACATATCTATTATGTATATATCCTGTTGTTGTATTTAGTATGAAAGTAAATATTTTTGTTTATTTTAGATACCCAGACAAACGTAGAGCAGCCGAAAGCCAGATGATAGTACTGTCGTTTACATTGTCATAAAATTTGTAGTTATTGTAATTGTTAGTGTTTGTCGCCATTAGATAGTGTCAGAATGTAAATTAATGCTCAAACAATTATGATTGATTGAAATGGCATTAAAAAGAAAAATTAAGCAGATAACAGAATTACAAACTGGAATTTGGGACTTTGATAGAACAACCACAACAACAATGTGATACCAGCGAGAAAATTAATCAAAACTCGTAAGAGATAAGGCACAGCTCTCCAGCGCCTATTTGAAAACAGATCTAAACATTTCGATATTAACTTGAAAATGTCAACTAAATATATGTAGTGAGGGGAATTGCCTACGGCTGGAGACTTGCTCGCCTTCAAGTCCTAAATCCTACACACACGATACGATACAACTTGAGAGATTACGAACTCTTATCTCTCAATCCCTCCCTAGTTACTAACACACTCAAACATATATGTTCTAGTTTCGTCTTTTCACTGATACATCTGCAATTTTCCTTCACCTTGACATCGATAATGAGCGAGAGATTTTACTTACTTTTACCTTGCTTAAGCTTCTATGAATTATCTTTTGAATTGTCTCAATTTCGCTAAGACGTAGGCTCTTATTTCTTTTATAATTAATATTCGCTTTAATTTTGTCTTATCTCTAAGTGCATCACATAGAAATTTTGCCTTAACAGACCACTAGTAACACATTGACACTTACAAGTTGTATCTGAGCTTTCGAGTCCCCAGAACTAGGGCAGCGCTTTGATATTTACAAAACTAGACTTGGACTTTACCATTCAACAGGTCGCAAATAAGTTAGAAACTTAAGATTAACAAACTTCTCTCCTTCACTTCTCACTCCTATCGCAGAAGGAAGTTTCTTATTCTTCTTATTCTTCTGTTAAAATTTTTGACAATAAACATGCTTAGCTTAACATGAGTAGCACTGCATTTTTCTCAGCTGAAAACGGATATTTGCAATCCTGTTATCCGCCACATCTGTTTAAACCTAACTTCATCCTAGCTTTTTGCCAACTTATTCCTAGCTTAATCTAGCACCCCTCGCCCGAACGGAAGACATACGGTTTGAGCTCAAAATGAGAGACAAATTCCATAGTATATACTTAGTGCTCCAACAAGAAGCGGTTGTTACGAAAATGATGGAAATTCTTATATTAATCATGTATGAGTCATTTACTATATTGTTATGCAAAATGCTTTTAACTACCAGTTCTCATTCCTACTGACCTTCCCAGAAATTTTCGTTAATATTTTCATCAAAAGTCAACTGTTTTAGGCATCGTTACGGTAGAGTATTTAACCCAGGTAAACCATTAAACAACTTAATTTAATTGTATCATTTGCCTGACAGCTTTGGAAATTTCTTCTCTACGTAATTAAGTTGGTTTCATGTCAACTTAAAATTCAATTTTGCATAATAGGAATCTGTTGTAATTGTCGAAAAAACTCAGGATTTCTCTGAAAAATCATTCATAGTAGATTTCGTATTCACAAAAATAAATTCCACTGCTATGACAGAGGAAATAGTATGCTTGGTAGTGAATTCTGGCAATATTTAAGCAAAGTTGACTGTTCTTTCTACAGTGAAACGTTTTTTTATCTCGTTATTTTGTATTTATGTTTTTCTTCATCTATAGTATTACCCCCAAAGTACTACCCAAGTAAAGTTTTTGCAATGCATGGGGTCCAAGAAATTGACCTATGCAGTTACAATTTGCTTCAGTTCATTTTTATGCTAAATTATTGTTTTAATAAAAATGAGAATTTTACGGTACATGCGAGAAATTGTATACATGATGGTGCCCAAGATATCGGTCTATTTGATCTAAATTTCACACAATTAAATTTTATATCAACCAACTTTCATTATAGGCTATTTGCCCTTTAAAGGCTAATTATTATTGAGCAATGCTTGCATGGAGCGGGATGCATAAAATAGATTTACTTGGTCGAAATTTTGATTTCAATATGAAATATTGAGAATTAGGCTTTTTATCCCAAGAAGGTTAAATTTTTACAGAAACGATTATATGAGAGGGGCTTAAAAAAGATTAGCCCATCTGATCCCGATTTTTCACATCAATGCTCATCATCGAAGGATGAGTAATATGGTCGTTGCGCCTAAACGTTTGCAAGAGATCCGACAAAGTATATATATATTCTTGGTCAGTATAAAATTCCGAATCGATTTAAGTATGTCCGTCAGCCCGTTTTCATGTAATGTCTGTTGTAGACATACTCCTCGCCGTAAAAATGAAGATATTGCGTAAAAATTTGAAAAAAAATTTGATAATGACCTGAAAGGATGAAAGGACGCGCCTTTAACGTCGACACGCCTATGTAACTAAAACTGTGAACAGATTTGCTTTCCTTGTTACTCATAAAGTACAACCCAAACACCGTCTCCAACTTCAAATTTTATTCTAAATAATAAAATAGATCAGCCAAACCCATTCAATACGAAAAAGCACGAAAAGTTAGTTATTTTCCTTTTTTTTTAGTCTTTTTTAGGGTAATGGTTGTGGGTATAAAAGATCTGGTCACGACCGAGTATAAAGCTGTTAGTAGTTTTCATATAACTATTTCTCGAAATAAAAGATTATACGAGAAAGGATCCGATTCAGTCCGTCTCCAACAGGGTTTGTCCATCGACCACATGCAAGTGCACCCAATTTCATCAAAACATCTTAAAAATTGCGACCTGGGGGATGAGCACAAGAAAAGAACAAAATAAATTCGCATCAGTCGGTATCATAAATGTATGTTACACACATTCGCGCAAACTTAATATACCTTGTACGGCAAGTGGTATAAGTGGTCAACATTATAAGTTAGCTATTATAGTACAGGTACCCAACTTATCCCTTCTTGGCTTCACACTGAAATTGCTTATTGCAAACTTCACATTTAAAAAACCTTCATCTATATGTATGTTTAAGTATGAAATGTCGAATGACAGCGGAAAAAATTTCCGTATTTGTTTTGCATAAATGAAAAGTTATAGTAAGTATTATAGTAAGTATTAATGACCTAGACTTTGAAAGTACTATTATTTGTTATTTGTACAAATGTTTATTATCACGTTTACGTTTCAGGTACCTTACCCTAGGTACCTTAATAGGGAAACTCATCAAATAATTTCTCTTTGTCCATAGTATAGTGAAACCTACAACAAACTTAGTGCATGAGAGAAATACCATTTGCTGTATAAGTGGACAACTCCGCTTTAGCTACTGCTAACTACAGACCATTTTGTCAGACATTCAGTCTTTAATTCTTGTATTTTTCTTTTCTTTTCTTTTTTTTTTTTTTTTTTTTTGAAACAATCTTAAGCAATTTAAAAACAATCTTATAATGATATCTTTTTTTTTTTTTACTTTATCTTAAATTTTGCGATTTCGCAAGCGCTTTTTTAAAAATGTAAACATTAAAGACTTTCTTGGGGCTTAAGAAAGTTTACGAATGAAGAGAGTTTTCCTTTATTCTTCTTTGCACATGTGAAAGTCAACACTCAAAGATATTTGTAATACTTTGTATTAAATAAATATATATACACAGGTGGACAGAAAAGTAGGTGTAGGTGTATGTTGCTTTATGTTGGTGAAGTGTATTCTTTTCTATTTTCCTCCTTTCACATTTTATATTTATCAATTATTTATAAAGTAAGTATAAACATAAACTTAAACGAAGTTTGCTTCAAATATATTACTTGTTTCCAGGTGGTCAGTGAAATATGTGTGAATACAAAAACTTAAAAAAAACCGCCATAATTTGGACATAAAAGCAACCATTTTTATAGAAATCAATCCAGTCAGTTAATAGCCGGAACAAATTTAACTTAACCGTAACTCTAAAGAGAAGGGACTTATTTCGCTGCCCCGATGAAAAAGCTACAAAAGCTACAAATAAAATTCCACCAACTTTTTGCAGCAAGAAGTAGTTCACGTGGAATTGCACGGAATTCTGTAACATAAAAACGGAAAATACAAATGTAACACATCTACACCTATCACCGCCATCATACAAAAGGTTGAAAAAAAGGAAATATATATATTTGCATACTTCATAATATGATATAAATTGATATCATATTTTTCAGTTTTGGTTGTAAAGATGTGTGGGCGTTGTTGACGTTTTCTTTAACCTTTTTTGCAAATTTGTAAGCAACATCTTGTTTTTTTTGCGAACGGAAGAACGTTTACCACCGATACTACATAGTTGAGTAGACGGACAGATGGACGGACAAAGAGACAGATACACTTGGGTGGATTCCGAAACTGTGACTAACCAAAAATTTACATACTTTATGGGACTTTTGAAGCTTGCTTCTGCGCTTTGTAAATGTAATGAAAAAAAATTAAATGTTGATACACTACAATATTGGGTACGCGTAATCAACTTTCTCCATTTTCGTATAGATACTACAGCATCAAACACAGAATATATGCTTAAAGTTTTGTACATTTCACTATCCGCTGTAGTTTATAAATAATGAGCAAAAAACTAATTTTTCATTCCTTCTCAAAAACAGAAATGTTCTAAGTTTGCGTGGTAGTGTAGATGTGTCTTTCGACCGATTTAGCCCGTTCTCAATAACAATCTGCGTTCAAGAACTTTCAATATTTCTGCCAGATTGGAAGGCGATAAACTCATCATTTCCGATAGCTGCTAGGTGAATGTTTACAACAGACATCAAACAGGCGGACAGGCGGATATACGTAAATCGGTTCAGAATTCGATGCTCATCATCAAGCATCGTATACTTTGTGGGGTCTCTGAAGCGTCCTTCTGGGCGTTGCACATGTGTTGACAAAACGAATGTACCCCTCATCCTTTCCTGATAGGTATAAAGAACACCTAAAAAAGTTATATTGGCTTTAGAGCGAATATACAATGTTCGTCACATCAAATCAATTTGTTTGATTAGCAAGACATTTTGCTAAATTGTGACATAGTGATAAAATTATTGCCAACTAATCTACTTTATCGGTTTAGCTGGCCTCGGTAAGCGGTAATCCTAGACTTAAGCAGTGTGAGGAAAAAAATAATATGAATAGCGGCTGCTATCAAATCACAATTTTTTTTTTTTTTGTTATGTCTGTGCTATCTTTGACATCTGCGTAGAATCACATGTCAAGACATGCAATTGCAGAGTTATACGTGGTTTTGTAAATAAAGCGCATCAGTATGTCGATTATTACTATGTCTGATTTTATCGAACGAAGAATGAGTCTTTAACTATGTCTCGAAAATCGTCAATCGACAATAAGAGGGCTTGGGGATTTCGTTGGGATCAACTCGAATCATTTTAAAGCATGTCTTTTGTCTTTTAATCCCGACTTATTCCGAAACCCCTCCATTTTAGGGGGAAAAAAAAAACGTTGCGTTGATATTTATGACATAATGATTTCTAACTACCAGGAAGTCATTCGTCCGCTTTAATATCGCTCGCGACTTCTGCCCCATCAATAAACTCAAACGATCACTTCGAGAAAACCGTCTCGAGCCGATTAAAGATGTAAGAGCCAAGTTGAAGAAAGTGTTTAAAGATCTCTTCAAGTGTTTCGAAAATTGGAAAAATTGTTATCATAAGCTCTTTGCAGCGAATGGGGAGCACTTTGAAGGCGATAAAGCAGTTTTGGGAGAATAAATTAAGGATTTTTCATTTTTTGATTTCAATAGTTTATCGGTATATTCTGGAGATTCTAAGTAACGCTCTTTTCTCGGTGTCGTAGCGATAGGTACAAAGGTATATGGATAGTGCCGCCTTTTTTAACTTGGCCTACGGAAATTACAATGCTAATAAAGTTATCCTACCTAGAAAGTAGGCAAATAATCCAAAGTTTAACATATGTCCAGTAGGAGTTTTTTTTAATTATTAATCTTTTTATTTTATTTTATTTATTTGTTTTTTATTTGTCTTCATTTGAAAATATATTTCTCAACTTTATCGACTCATTGCCAATTTTTTGATTTTTTTTACCAAAAATGTCTTGTTTCTGACATCTTGAAAATTAATACAACAACAACAGCAAAATTAAAAACTTACATACTGCATTATTACGCGTCATCAACTTTTAAAAGGCTTATCCGAGTCGTCACAGTTTTACTATCAAACACAAGCATCGCATTTCCTAGGCTACAATATGAATGCTATCAAGAAGCAAATTACGTTTAATTTATAAAAAAAAAAAAAAAAAGTAATAATGATCTTATGCTAATGCTTATGCTAACTGTAACTTAATTGAGTTGTAAAATCTGAAATAGTTAAACGCTTGAGACAATCGATAGCGTTACACTTTATCTGTACTCGTTGGTAATCACCTGAACCGTGTTGTGCGGTTTACAGCGAAAGACCGCTACGTCGAGCAGAGATATTGCAGCTCTCGGTCGGGTAGCCGGCGATGGTATGGAAATGGATTCCTTATTTACGAAGTCTCCCAACCAAATATGAACTTCATCGCACATGCACGCTATGATGCAACCTTGGATCTACTGTTTTTGTAATAAGTCTTAGCAATTTCTGTACACCATACAACTATCTATATGTTGTATTCCACAAATAATAGCCAGGTCCAAATACTATATTGAAAAAAAAAATTTGACCCAAATCTCTATTAGAAGTGTGTTTTATTTACGCTGACTTTCCGGACTAGAAAATGGATGGGCACCTACTTCAGTCTCATATAGATAAATGAAAATATGATGACAAAAAAAAATATATTCTTAAGCAAAATTAAGATGAGTGATAGTGTAAGTAAGTGGAACTAAACTTTAAAACTTAAATAGATTCATAAACTTGGCTTTTGTAGAAGATCTCCTTTGCCCACTGTTTGCCGTATTAGTAATTGAAAGTTTGGAGAAAATCTCTTCATACTCTGATATCGAGTATATGGCCAACGAATCGATGAAAAAGAAAAGGGTAGAAGGCCAACCAATCTAGATGTTTTAGGTGATCCATATATCCATATATCCATACATATATATATATATATATATATATACATACTTTATAGAGAGCATGTTTCTCATCATTACAAAGATAGAGATGACTCCAGTATACTCACGCGTCTTCTTTTTTTTTTTTGGAAAATACGAGTTAATATACACAACGGGCTACCAAAGAAAGCAACCTTAACGGCAACGCACGTACATACATCGTTATTTGCAATATCAAATATTTGAATTTTATTGAAAATTGATAGCCTCCTAATTGCTTTAAATGTTTTATTAAGTAGGAATTTAAAGTGCCTTTAACTTCGATTAATCAACGAATAATATTTTGCAAGCAGATTACGGGTTATCGCAACAGTTAAGGGTAAAACGATTGCAACTAATTAAACCATAACAACTGAAGTATGAATTTTGAAAGTATGCGGACGAATGAAAACATGATTGTAACAAAGTTAAATGCATCTTAAGCAACAAGCAGTTCAAACATAACAACAATGATACGTTTATGAAAAACTTATTGCCATTCGGTTTGCAATAATTTGCACAATTTTTTAATAACTTTTGTTATTGTTGTTGTATTTTGTTACTCTATTCATGATAATACATACGCTCTAGCTTTGTAAGCTAAGTGACAATGACAATAATATCATACATATATGCTTAATATGATATTGTACGATATAGTTGATGGAGTATCGATTAGCATTCGTAGGGAAATAACTCAGCTGTTGTTTCTTCCATTGCTACAAAGTGAAATTACCCAGTGACTGGTAATAGCAGAACACAATTTTTTTATAATCAAAACTTCAAAATTTTATGAAAGTCCGTTTATGAAAATTAGTATCAACGAAAGACGTCTTGTCTTTAGAATTACCTAAGTAACATCTTATAGAAAGAGAGGTATGGGTTTAGTGATTTTTTGCCTAAGCCAGAAGTTCATCTCTATGTGTTTTGAATAACAATCACTTCTGCTGAAATTTGCTGTTCTTAAGATATAATAAATCGACAAAGGTATAGTAAATATAAATATTGGACCAAAAATGGATATGATATTAGGTTACCTCATCTTAGTCTTCAACGGTGCAAGTATTTAAATTTAATTCTAAGTTCTTTCAATTTCACCTGTCTGTTTGCATGCATATTGTAATCCTTGAACAATCGACAATCGACAATCGTACAAAACTGAAACATAAATGAATTTTGTACACTAAGAAATTAATTGTAAAATTAGTTCGGAAAACTTTACATATTACTTACCTCAGATTAGCAATCTTCAGCTCACTACGTACTAAGCATAAGTTGTCAAAATTGATTTACAAGAAGAATCGTTTATGTTTGTTCTAGATTTCGCCAAGCGAATCTTTTCTGTTCTCTCTTTTCTATTTGAATATTTTGTGTAAATTTGGTAGAAGTTGGCAGAGTTGCAAATTGCCTACGATAATGACCTTTTACTCAACGAATTGATCTATGAATAGTATAAAGATTCAAATAGAATTGTGTAAAGTTTTGGAACACGCGCCTACTTAAGTATCGTTAACTGTTACCTAACATAACGTTAATGAGATAAAAATTAATATAATTAATGCAACAATCTTGTCTTGTCAATCATCCGTTATATTAACATATCTCATGAATAGTTCCTCCTACGCTGAAAGGATTCAATTTTCTTCCTTTTGCAGGAGTTTATGATTAAGGCCATCGAACAAGTGTACGGTATGCGCAGTCTGCTTGGTTTGGTACAACTTGTTTCTCTTTTTAAAACCGCATTTATCAATTCCTTGCCCGTGGTTTAAATTGAAGACGATCCGCGAATGTATTTGAACAAGTATTTCGATGACTGCATTAATTCTTCATAAAACATGCAGCGTTGTGTTCACATTGGGGCTTCGAAGAACTAAAAACAACATAATGTTATCTTTCAGTGAAACTTTGTAACTAAATATTTTATCAGGCCGATTAAAGATAATTTTCTTTTCTGGAGAAGTTGTACTAAACATAATTTCGAAAAAAATTGTTAACATAAAAGCATTACATTACAGGCATGTTATTAGCATTCGTTGAATGATTTACAGAAATTGTAACTTTTGAACGCCAATAAAGAACCTGTTACATCAATAATATGAAAAATAATACAGGAATGTTGAAGTATTCATTAAGGAAGAAGCATATATTCAGAACAAAACATAATCCATTGCCAAATATTCAGAAAAACTGTCAACAGTCACGAACAATGTAGTGCGTTAATCAAGTTGGCGACTGAATGCATCCTAATCGCATGTCGCATGTCGCATGTCACATGTCGCATTGCGGACCAACCGATGAGACTGAATGGTTTCAAAATTTTATTTTTATACTCATCACCGAACAATAAGGAGTATATTCATTTTGTCGAACCGTATTCAACGCCCAAAAAGGAAGCATCAGAAACCCCACAAGGTATATATATTCTTGATCATCAAAAAATACTGAATCGATTTCAGAATGTCCGTCTGCCCGTTTTTGTGTAATGTCTGTTGAAGTAATAGACTTCAAATTTGGCAGAAATATTGGACGTTCTTGTACGTGGGTTGGTATTGCAAATGGGCCAAATCGCTCCAAGGACACGCCCCACGTAAACGAAGAGCATCTCTGCTTTTCAAACCCCCATAATGCATATAAATTCTTGGCCAGTTTCAAATCTTGAATGCACCTAAACATGTCCATCTGTCTGTTTGCGCAACTTTGTAGTATTTGTGGTAAGCATTCTCCCGGTAGCGAAAATGAAGATATCGCCTAAAAATTTGCAAAAGAATTTGGAATTAACATAAAGCTTTCAAAGAACACGCATACAATGCCCACATGCCTCTACGAGAAAAGAGTTTTGCTTTGAAAATAGTAGGAATCAACTGCGCCCATTCCATATTGTGGAACATGAGAATTTTGTTCTTTTACCTCTTTTCTCTTGTCTTGGTGTAAACGGTGATGGGTATAAAAGATTCGGTTCCGATCGAATTTAATTTTCTTACTTATTTAATTTAAAGTCATTTTACGGGTTGTTTGATTCTACGAAGCAGAATATCCAAGGTATGCGCTTAGCATGAGATGGTTGATGAGGAGGAGAACATCTACAGTGTCTTATAAATTTTTAATTTTTTCAAGGACTATTTTTAAATATTTATTGTTATCTTTGGAGAGAAATATTGTTTCGCATATTATTGCTTAAAAAATTTCATAAATATTATAATGAAATCTTAAACAAAGTATTGCAGACGTAGAGAGTTCGGTTTTGCCTTGAGTGCGTAATAAGCGAAATAACTTAACTTCTTACGATAAGCGTTTTGTTAAAAGTTACGTTAATTTCTTTATTATTAATTTTTAAAATATAAGCGAACGGCTGCTGTTAAAGGTTTTATTATGTTAGCAGCATTTACTTATCTTTACAACGAAAAATATAAGCAATACGACTAAGAGAGATCTTTACTTACTGCTCGGACTAAATTTTTTAAAACGCATTAACTAGCTTTTGCTGAAGCGAAGAAAATCATTAATAAATTTTGATAATAATCGTGTGCATCATGTAGATAAGCAATGTTTATGCATATACAACTACGACATTTAATTGCATAATGTATGCGTAGAGCCAAGATCAATTAATATACGATACGATATACGAATATACGATATTTAAAATAAAAAGCATATTTTTCTACAATTTCATCGAACGTCACAGATATCATAAGTAATATAATACTTGTGTTGACTGAAACTGCACTGAGGCAGCGCAACTGATTTACATGTGACGCATTGCACGTTGTAGGCGCGAATGCACGACTTCCTTGTTCCGATTTTCGGAATTCCAGCGAAAATTCAATAATTGAAATTCAGGCCTTCACAAAGTGTGAATTGAGTTGCTCGCCTACATTGAAAACTTTACCGCATTTGAGATTTGAATCCGCAACCATTGGAGTTATTAGTCGCGATCCTTTGCCTGCTCTATCTCTAAGGTCTTTCTCATCTTTTCGCTCTTGTTGTTCGCCTGTTTTTTTTTTTTTTTGAAAAGTATGGCGCTAAAAAAAAAATAAAAATAGAATCAAACGATTCTTGTGTAAATGTTCATCGTAATTGCGATTCCAACTGGAAAAGAGCCGGAAAGGCTGAGAAGCAGAGAGGCACATGGACAGTCACATCAAAAAGAAATGGCAAATTTGACTAAATCGTTACGCTATTCCATTTAGTGCATACGGTATAAATGTGTATTCTTCATGAAGTATTCTGGAAAATGCCATAACAAGGCGACTGTTTGGACTGCTTGCTTTCTATAGTCGAGCATGGGGGAAGTTCCGTTATAATATGCGAATTAATATCTCCACATCATCAATCATGAACTTGGAGCATTACCATATCAAAATGATAACGCGCCCCTGCACATAGCCAAAAAGTTTCAGTTCTAATTTGTTGAGGACCGGAATATCATTAAACATATATTCCGTAGCCAGCCGATCGCCGTACCTCAACATGATTGAATCGCTACGGGGAGTTTTAGAGCAGAGCGTGAGGAACAGATCGTCATCTAGAACATCACTGAAGCCATTAACGGATGTCTTGGTAGAAGAATGAGCGCAAGATTTCCTTGGCGACTATTGAGGCGCTCCGTGACTTTATTCCGCGGGGAATAGCAGTTGTTCGAGAAGCAACGGATCGGACACCACCTTATCAATAAGTAAATATTATCAGGTTATTTTATGCATCCCCTATACATGATTTATTTTTATGCTGCTGTGTGTTCGTTGAAATTTGTTTGCTTTCCCTTTATAAAGCGGATTATATTATATTAATAAAGTAGAAGTGATAATAGGATGAATTCGTTTACTATGCATTCCAGTCGCCATTACTACTTAACAATATATATATATAGATATAAATATATATATATAATTTGATTTCTTTATGATTAATAATATAAAGCATAATTAAATAGTGAATTTTTAATTAACATTGAAACAATTTTTGTAGATATAATTACACTTTTTTGCATTCCATACTATCAATATTTACGTATGCATGCCGGTTTCATATCTTTTCTTTTCTTTTTTTTCCGTTTTTTTTTTTTTCTTTTTTCTTTTGTGTATAAGCAAAAACGGAAAACTTTTTTCTTATTACTTGACTTAATTCAAAAAGAACAAAATTTATTCATTCAGTTTTCGCAGCTGTTACCGTGTTATTCGCAACCAACTCATACTCACCTACCTATCTGCTCCTCTTCAAGAGCAAGTGAAACGCTTTTAAATTAACTGTCGTATAATTGTAGATCAGAAATAAACAAAAGTAAACAGTTGATTAGTTGTCATAAACTGTTAAAGGTGAACATTTACGTTATTTATTTTTAGTTTTTTTTTTTTTTTTTTTATTTTGCCATTGTTTTTGCTTTTAAAAGAAAGTATATAATTATTTTTCGATAGGATTAAGAGCATGCCGACGCAAATATAAACCGAAACAAAAAACATATGACAAAAGCCAAGAATTAACGGTAGTTTGTGACTACGATTTTTTTGGTTTATTTTGCTTTTTTTTTTGTTTTTTTGTTTTTTTTTTTTTTTTTTTTTCATAGAAAATATATCGGAAATAAGTAAATCAATGAATAAAAAAAGAAGTTAGCGTAAAATGTAAAAACAACGCATACGAAAATAACTTTATCTACGGTAACGTGAAGCATTGATTCACCAATCTAAATAGTACACGAGATCATTTGAAATGTGTAATCACTGCGAGATATAATGAAATAAAATGAAAAATAATTCATTATAATAAGAGAACATATGAACTTGTAATATATAAAAGTATAAGAAAAAAAAAAAAACCGATAAAAAATATGAAATAAATTTATTTACACAATTTTTTAAACAATATAATAAAAATATGTGCAACAACAACAACAACAACAACAACAACAACAAAATTATATGCACTTTAAACAAAAAAAAAAAAAAAAAAAAAAAAATACGTAAACAAAAATTAATGTTTGAACATATTAAAAAAACCAATCTTTATATAAATTACGAATCGATAAAACTTTGCATTTGACAATTGAATGTCACAGACTTGAAATGATTTGAAAACCTCGACTGATTGGAAATGATTGCATTTCCTTTCAATTTCTCGTTACATTTATATATCAAACTGATTACTCTTAGACGGGAATAGTGACGGATAAATTGTAACTATATATTTGCAATATTAAAATTTCTCGCGGTGGCCTCAACTGAGTTTAAAACCAATTCGCAAGTAATGAAAAATCAAGCAAATAAACGGAAGAGCAAATAAGATTGATAACATCCATTTGGAATCTTTTAACACCTGGAAAAGTCCAAACTTTAGTTAGAATTAGTAATGTTGATTTATATGGAACCTTGTACGGGGTACAAGGTACAAGATTATATTAAGTTTGTGTGGATGTATGCGACACTGACAATGACTTAAGATAGGGCCACCATCTTGTTTCCATTTGTTCAATCTATAGGTCGCCCGTACATACGCTGACTGAAGGACGAACGCTATTTTTTCAATCACTTCCCATCTAACGATTGATTTTGAAATGCCGATATGCGGATAATTGTAGGATGGCGTAGGGTATTTAATTGTGGGCCGTGACGTGATGTTACATAATTATATAATAACATGCAATGTAATGGTGGGCGCGTTATACAGAAATATTCTTGCTTTAGTTTGAATAGAACGAAACATTATTTAATATGAGATAAAAGTGCTTTCATAGCATTTAAAAAAGATTGATTTTATTTTACACGACTACATATTCAATTAGTGTAATGTTAGAAAAGAAAATTTGTTGGTAAACATTTAAATAACTTTTTAATCTAAGCAACGCATTCAAAAGATAATTTGTAAGTAACGTAAAGTAACTTCAAGTAATATATGTGTAATGCATATTTGTATGTATGTATGTGCAGCAGTTAGAGCTCTATTGTAGATAATAGAATCATTTTTCAACAATTTTAAGCGTCTCAGTAAAAGCCACTTTAAAGCTATCAACGTTGAAAACTCAAGCAAAACGTTATCGTTAGAGCAAATAAAAATTTAAATAAATACAATATGTAAAAATTCCGTGTAAAACTGATTAGATATACATATGTAACAAATCTCACCTTTACAGAAAATTGCAAATGAAAATAACAAAAATACAACTTATTCACAAGCGGGCACAACAATTCGTATGATGAGAAATGTCATATAAAAAACAAAGATAACCCAAAACACTCCTCAGTCAATGGTGCGCACGCAAGTTATCCTTTTCAATTTGAACTTATCCGCTGCACACATAAAGAAAATGCATTCAGACTTCTGATTTTTTAACTTATCTTACTTAACATATCTGGATAGTACGAGAGAGTTCTTGAAAGAGTTCACAGACTAAATTTTCTATTGTTTTTTAAGATAAATTTCGGCTTTGTATACGAGACCTGAAAGATGCTTGGACAAGATTTGGGCAAACATTAGTAAATCAACTCGACAAATGCTAATAAAGAGTAATTATGTGCTTGTAAGATCTCTTCAAGCGTACTTTTTAACGAACGACGCACGAACGGGGTAAGATGATTGCATACTTCAGTGGTGTGATGTGGTTATAAAAATATGAAAATCTAAACAGAGCCGACATACTCTATTAAATAAGAAGTAAAAACACTGCCGACCATTAAATATCCTTTTCAAAGTGTGATCTTATATGGGAAGTGATCGAAAAAAAGGTCGGATCTGAATAATTTTCAATAGCATTTGTCCCTGGGCCGAAACATGACATTGTACCGATTTTCATCCTAATATCCCAAGAATTACGATCTGTAGATTGAACACAAAAACATAAGGTGGACAGCCGGACAGACACGCTTAGTAAATCTGAATCGATCGGTATAAGAAAACGTAGATCTATCTTAAGTCCGCGCAAGCCTAATACACCCTTCTACCACGAGTGATATGAGTGACTATAAAAAGTAAATATATTTAATATATTTTACAAAACAAAAAACAATCGTGCTTAACTTAGATTCCTATTCTTATATAACCAAAATGTTTCTATGGAGATGTTTTTCATACTAACCACACAATTTTTACATAGCTTTATGTACATATTAATTGGGAAAAAATGTATTCACTTTCAGATACGGTCAACGTAGAGATCACATAAAACTATTTCATTTTCATAAGCTAGCTCGTACGTGGAGCACTATTTATATTTTGAGCATAGTAATGAAAAAACAATCATTTGTCTTTAAAAATTGTTTTATTGTTTTTCAAAGGTTCCACTTTATAGCCTATACACTTTTGCATACCTGCGAACCATTTGTCATAGCAATTTTTCTATTCTGCTTTCAAAATGTAGTTTTGAAACGCCCCAACAGTTTCTTCTGCCGACGAAAATCGTTGTGCACGCAATTGATTTTTTGAGTTCAGGCAAGAAAGGAGCAGTCGTTGGATGTCAAATGAGAAATGCACGACGCTCGATTTGTTCAGTGGATAACTACTCGGTTATTAGTGAAATGTATGCGAAGCTCGCATTGTCCCAATAAAGTATAATTCGATGCCGTTTTTTTGTTTGCCCTATTGCCCCAAAGACCCTTGGTAGACAAGGCGTTTGTGTATCGTTCAGAATTGATCATTTTACGTTTCTCTAAAGGTACATTTGCTATGTGAGTAGTTGTTATTAACAAGTGTTTCGGGCAAGAAGAACCTTTGCAGGATCTGATTCACCTTGAAACATCCATAGAGTACATCATCTGTTACAATCTTATAATATATACGTCTCATGAAGCATCGCCATTATATTTTTTAAGCAGGCAGGGGGATCGAATGCTTAAAGTTATCTCAAATTTCCAGTAACAACGTTTTCTGACACAACAACAGATTTCAGATGATTTGCCAACGGCGGTCACGATAAAAGTCGTCACCCCAGGTCTTCGCGTTGGTAAAGGATGGAGCTTCGTTACCAAAAGTGGAAGTAATTCGATCGATGTACTTTCATCTTGATAATGTTAGGAGCTTGCAAGAATGTTGGGCATTTTCTCATTTGAAAAAGGCATTTGTTGAGCAAAATCGGTGCAGTATATATTAACCCAAATTTTTTCATCATTTTCTACAACATTTTACCATATCTCTTCCAGTCAAACATTTGAGATGCAAAAGAAAGAATCAAGTACACTTTTTCTTTTTTAATACGTCCAATCATTCCTTGTTCGTGTAAAAAGGTAATGAAAAAAAGTCACCAAATAGAAAATTATAGGGAGGGTGCAGCTACAGCCTAGCGGGTGTTATGGGTGTAGCGTTAAGTGTTATGCCTTTACCGCCTGAAGACTGACCGAAATTCAACTCCGAGGCACTTGAGGCTTGAACCCGCGGACACTGACTTGGTACTCACGATTTTTACCTAGCAGACTACTCATGCGGATTTTGACTAAAAAATCAGTTAAAATGAAAAAATACAAAATGCATTGTCTCCTGATTAAAGTCAACTGCATATATAAGAGATTTTCGTTTGATATATAATTTTCAATAAAATTTATTTAACATTCAAACGTTAATTGGCAGAACAAGGCGTGAATACACAAATTGAAAAGATAAATAAAAAACAAAAAATAAAAATTAATCATAAAATCGAAAAAACAGTAATCGAAAAAGACTCTATCTGTAGATACTAGACTGAGAAGCACGAAAGCGAGTGAAAAAACATATTATTTTGTTGCAGCACATACCGCGAAAATTTAAAAAAAATCCTTCCAAGCTTACCAAGCCAGCAAATTATGGCAGAACTTCCGTCTACCACGATAACAGCAACAATAACAAATCACAACGATACTGAACGCATTGAATTCAGTTTATTTCAAAACTATTCAGTTCTAATCAATAAATTAGAGCAATTAGCTTTGGGAGTCGACGTCGCCCTGACCAATATCTCGTTGGATTATAAACAAGATACACCGTTTAATCATGACGATGAAACGGTAGCTGACAGTTCCGGATCACAACTTTACCCGCAGGCACATGTAACTCACACTTACGTAGATGAAGTGGAATATTCACGCGTTGTCAGCGACATATGGGTAGGAGTTATACTAACTTTGCTAATAGTATCGGTCATATTCCTGATATGTGCCGGATTTCTTTATCATAAATTTCAAAAATGGAAAAATTCATGTGAGTAACTTTGCTTGAAATATATGCGTAAAATGATAAACGTATGAAATAAGTGTGAACATGAAACGGAAATATTCAAAGAAAAGAAAAAAAACAAAATGATGGAAGCGTTTATATCGAATTTAGGCAGATTTTTTCAAACATTAATCATTAACTCGTACTAAGAAGGTCTGTAAAAGTGCTATAATAACCATACCGTACGTTTCTCTCATATAGCACATACCTGTACATATAGGCATGAATCTAATTTATATATAAATTCCTCATTAAAAGCGTGCGATATTAGTAAATGAAACAAACAATCATTTAATGGCAAATTGTACCTTGACGCGAGGAAAGTGTGCCTTAAACAATAGCACGCGCAGGTACACTTTAATGGGATAAGGGCCAACCATTAATCATCTTACACTGCCTCGCTAACTGCTTTTCCAAATAAGGCATTATCGGGGAAATAGTCGAAAAAGTGAGCCGTTCCGAACCATTTTCAATAGCGTTAGATCTTGGGCCAAAACATGTCGGTTCAACAAATTTCATCAAAATATGTCAAAAATCGCGGGCTTTACGTTGAACACGCGAAAAAAAGACGGACAGACAAGTTTAGTAATTCTGAATGGATCGGTATAATGAAAGATAAGTTTATCTCAAGTACTTCTGAATGTTTCATACATCTGCAAAAACTAAATATACCCATGTACCGCAAGTTGTGTAGGGTATAAAAATTGTGCCTGCTTTGAATACAACTTCTTTGTTGCCATGGCTGTGACACAAGCGTCTCTTAGATTTGACAGACGCCTTCAAACGTATCGAGAATTTCTTTAAATGTATATATATACAATACGATACGATACGATATACGTTATATATCGAGCCATCTTAGCTTTATTTTTACTCTCAAATATTACAAGTTAATGTATAGCATTTAAAAATTCGACTCAAAACGCAAGTACACCTACACCCCTTACGGTACAGGATATATTAAGATACACCAACCTTTTCTTATACCAAAAGCCTTGCCTTGAGAAGTAAATTAAGTTTGCTAAATTTGGATCACGCCATGTGATGTTTTGGTCACCGTTCAATATGCGGGCTTCTATGGAAAGTATGGGGTGGCATGAAAATAATGTATATCTGTATATATTATAACCTAAACGAGTGAATAACTGTATCAGGCAAAGTGATGTGGGGTATCTAATGGTCCGCCCTGCCCGACTGTAAATTCAAATTAAAACATATCATCAAATATTGCCGGGTATAGGTTGTACTTTAATCATTTGCAATAATATGTGTGAATGATTGTCGATGTACGGAAAGCAATTAAGTCTAAAGAATATTAAGTTTATTTAAAAACTTTTCGCATTTTGTTGTCAAGTGTTTATTGGATGATCAATGAAAAAATCTTAAATTTTCCAATCATTTGACTTCAAGACTTGATAAGCAACTAAGTAAATGTTTGAGGTTTAAACAGTTTATTTAAGTTAAACAACTAACTACTCGTTCAAACAGTTAAAATGTATAAAATTTAACGGCCTTCTCTCAATACTTTCGAAAGAAAACGGAAAGTGGTTAATAATGAATTAATTAATTTTGAGGCAAAAAGTTCACTGGGTCTAAAAAGAGAAGAGTCCAGCATTAGTTGGGATCAGTTTACAGCTTCTGTTATCAAGCTCGTTATCGAAAGTAACTTTCAATTTTAACTTGATGGTTCTCGTTATGGAGTAACGGTTATCGAGAATTGGGTTAACGATAGCACTTAATAGCGTATGAGCGTAAGAGCTCGATATCGTAAGTAAATGATCATATTTTAAGTGGAAAGCAAAACAGCCATTGAGCTTCATATTCACAAGGAATGTAAAGTGAAATGTCGTTACAAAAGCACAGATTACTTCATCTTAGAAATTTCAAAATGTTTGCAAAGATAATAAAATCAAATAATTATTTTCGATTTCTTTACTTGTTCGCGTCATAAGGTTCGAAAAGAAATAAACGAAGACATTTATGCGAAAGGCTAAAAGTCGAAATATAGAATTGCTAGAAACTATTTGAAAACAAGTGAGAACGCTATAGCGTGGGACGCGGCTCATCATTAAATAGCCTGCACCACTTTATTTAATACAGTTCCTCATGTAACGACCTTTCAAAATAAGGGTTTAGATAGAAAGTGAGCCAAACTACGACCAAAAGATAAAAATTGCGGCCTATAGGCTGAATACAAGAAAACTAGATGGACAGGCGGACAGACAAACTAAGAATCACTTCCTGAACCGATCGGTATAAGAAAAGTTGGCTCCACTGCAAGTACTTCCGAATGTTGCATAAATCGCCACAAACTTAATATACCCCTATACCACAGATGGTGTAGGGTATAATCATTCTGCAAATGTAATATTTGGACTAACTTTTAACGGTGAATCGTGGACCGCCACAGTGCTTTGCCTCTCGTTATTTTTTGGAGCAGCGATGACTCGTACTTCATCTCACTGAGGGGCGTTAATTGATGTTAAGGCGAAATTTATCGCTTTTTTCTTAGCACGAAATTAAAGTTAATAAAGAGAATTAACTTGATATGCATATATAATACCTGGCGCAATTTACATAGATTGTAATAATTCATTTGAGAGGATAAATCATGTCCCACTACATCTACATCTGCAAACTTATTTTATATCACTTTTCGAATATCTTGGATAAATGGTTTCTCTCCCATCTAAAAGCCCGTATACATCGAATAACTTACAATGATATTTTACCTAAATAAATAATAGTTTCATCTGGATGTTCATAGGATGGCCATCTGGCCGTCTTATTCTTTATTCAACTCGTATTGATCTGTGATTCAGTGCTCATATATTTCAATGCATACTAATGGTGCAATGGTCTTTGAGTCCAAACCAATGTAAGAAATGTTGTTTTATTGAAACTCGTCTATACGGACTATGTATAATATGGATGGGAAGTCCATTGAAGATATTCACCATTTTACTAACTTGGGATTCATCAAAAGACGATCACATGAATTTGATAACAATTACATAAGCTTACGTAGTCTATTCATTGCGTTGGTTCGACCAATGCTAGAACGTGCGTCAATAGTTTGGTCTCCAAATTAGAAATGTGATACTAATCTAATTGAGGCTATACCGGAGCTAGAATAGACTTGGAATTGTATTCTGCTTCCGTATAGAAGCCGATTAAAATTAACGCAATCTTCCGACTCTTCATAAAGGAAGGCCTGCTCTTGTAATTAAATCGGTAAATGGACAAAGCCTTATCACCCGTTTCACTTAGTGAAATCAATTTTAATACATCACAGGTTGCCTAATCGCACTATATCCCAATTAATTTACCGCTTTATCGCTTCAATTATGAAGTATTTAACCCCTTCCGTATTCGTGTTAAAAACATCTTATTACTACGATTATTACTACGTTTTCTCCTTTTCTGATTACCCGATTAGCCGAATCAAAATGTTAATAAACTACTCATCATAATGTGAACTATACCGAAGGAGTGAGCCACACCACTGATACATTGCAAGACCCTAGGCATTTGTATACACACCCTACACCGTTTGTAGTGCAAGGTCTATTAAGTTTGTGCGGTTGTATGTAACACCCAGGCGAACGGCCACGCTGTTTATTATTTCGATCAGTTCGGAATCATTTGCTGAATCGATTGAACCTTGTCTGTCCGTCTGGCCGTCCGATATCTGTTTATCTATTTTCGTGTTCAGCGTCCGCTTCCCATATAACGTCTTATTTTGAGAGAGTCGTTATATGGCAAAAAAAAATTCCAATTTTCAAAATTTCCCAGCAAAAAACGTGGAGTATTAGCAGATTCCTACATAACCGTTCCTATAAAAATTAAGCGTACATATGAAAAAACTCTTCATTTTTAATATCTTATAATGAGAATTACAGAAACACAGAAATCGACTGTACTAAATTTGGAACACGTAGGTCCATTTTTCGAGCCTTACACCTTCTAAAGGTTCTCATGTAGACATTATGTGCCGACAAAGTCTGATTTTTGAGTATTTATGATGAAAATGGATAAATAATAATAAGGCTTTTGACAAAAGGGTTAATTTTTAATAAAACTTAAGGTCAGTCAGTCCACGTTAGGGGTGTTCTCCCATATGTGCTTTTACATGGAAAAATATATAATTTTTCTGATCGTCTCAAGTGTGGTAGAATTTCCAATACAGGCGAACATATGATCGAAGTTAACGGGCAGCCTTTAAATCCATACTATATATATATATATGTAATATATATGGACAATAAATAAATAAATAAACACATAATTTTTGGTATTTTACTAAAAGTTTAAAAAGTTTAAAAAATTAGCAAAGTTTTGTGTGATATTGAATGGTCGGTCCACTATACCCGAATGATTGTAATATTTTTAGTTGCTTTTTTTCTCGTTCCATAACGCGTTACTGCCTTATTTTACAAAAAAAAAAAATGATATTCGAGTGTTGAGTGTCACTCATTCTTTCTTGGCGAAATCGATACGAAGTAAAAAAAAAATTATTTCCCTTTTGAATAGTGATCGATCACAACGCCATAATACAATATCCCTGTAACTTCACTTTAATCAATCATATAAATAATCACACACATGTTAATTGCATTTGTATATCCTGTAGATGGATGCTTTTTATTAGGTAAATAATGCATCGGTTATTTGTCTTCATCAGCTTCAACATACGTTCTGAACCTTGGTATATCTTCAATATATCAAATCTGTTGGGACACTGATCTTCTGTCAATACATCTTCTTCACACACATTCAATTATTTTGTTGTTGTTTGATTATCATTTTCGCTTTATCGATAGTAAAAAACTAAAAACATGCCGAAATTTGCTGCTTCCGACTTTCTATACCTGATAATGCTTCACATAAAATCTCTCCCGCAGAATCGAATAAATCTCTGCAATAACACGCCTTGCTATCTTAACAGTTAAATTACATAATGAAAATGCGGCTCAACTGTCTGTGAACAACTTGGCTGTGAAAAAATGCAATTAAATCCATTGTTGGGGAAAAAAATGAAATGACTCTCCAAACAACCTGATCCATAAAATATTTTATATAGACCAGAGCGCTCTTACGAAGGTACAAAATAGGTTCCAAAATTATATTCACACTTCTTTTGAACTGACTATTAAAAATGAATAAACTTGCAAACGTTTTGCGTTATATTTATGAGAACAAAAAAAAAAAAGAAAGAAAGCATGTGAATAAATAATACGGAAAAATATGTGCACGCATAGTAAACATGAAATACGCGAAAATGCCACAAAACGATTGTGTAAATTACATATAAACGCAGGCAAAAACAGACTGAAAGAAAAAAATTGTGGAACAAAGGCCACAAAAAACCATAATAAGATAACAATCTGTGGAGAATGAAGCATCAACTTATTAAATGTACCAAGGAAAACAACTAAAACATGAAGCTCTTCTCATATGCACGTTGGCGGTAACGGTTCAAACTTAAGCGCCATAACAATAAAGCAATTTTTGTTTAAACGTAAAAGAGTTGAAAAGTCATTGGATTGAATCAACAGCAACAAACTTCTGAGAAACTACAAATACCTACGTGCGTACATATGCACATATGTATGCAACTAAAATGCCCCCTTTTATCTTCATTTATCGTTTTGATGCGTTTTAAAATGATTACGTGGCATTCACGGCGTATGCTTGCTTTGTATCGTTTCGCGGTCACTTATTTGTTTCTCTTTTCAGTACACTTCAATAACAATATGTTTCACATGTTTCTTTTTCCTTTCTTCTTCTTCCATAAATACGCGATCTCCTTCCTTTTACATTCTTAATAATTGCGCATAGTTTTCTCTTTCTCTTCCTTTTCTTCTTTTGTCTTTTGCAACTTTCAAAATCTATGATGAATTTTTAATAGTTGTGGGTGGTTGCTTTTTTGCTAATTTAGAGTAATCAATAAATTAATTGAAGAATTGTGCGTGTGTGTGTGGTTGTGCAATAAATTAAGCTGATCGCATTTGAACCCTGCTCCGAACATCCATTCTTTTATTCATTTGTACGCCTTCCTTATGCTTTCTGCAAAGTTGCACTGACTGACTTTGAATAGTGAAAGAAGTCAACACACAATAAAGGAATCAATCAATATGCAATAAACGGGATATGCGACTAAAAAAAAACAATGAAAGGCAAACTACAAATTAATGCCTCAAATTTAGCTTTTAAACTTTTGATTTTTCCAAAAATTCTAGAATTCTTTTAGTTTGTATACCCTATACCGCTTGCGGTACAAAAGTCTATTAAGTTTGTGCGGATGTACACTGCATCCAAAAGAACTTGAGGTTGACGAATCATTCTTCATGACCATTACTTCATGAATCGATCTAAGGTTGTCCGTCCGTTTGTCAGTCTTGCTTGTTTGTGTTCAACCAATTTTGTGCACCGACGTGTTCTAGATATGGTTTAAATCGGACCAATGCCCTCGTTTGAAAAGTCGGTATATCAATTACTGTAGTAACCGACGTCATGTACGGCATTTAATGGTGGCCATCACCCACTACACTATTTTTACTTGCTTCATATTTCAGAATGGGGATGACTTATATTTATTCTTTATGGGGGGGTGTTAAAATGATATTAAGACAAAATTTATAGCTTTTGGTTTTGCATCTATTTCAAAAATCAATTATGACAAAACGCATTGACAGCCTTACAATTGAGGGAAAACTGAAAGAATTTCGAAAAAGACCGAAAATTTCACCTTATTTTCATCAATTACTTTATACCCCTTGGAAATATAATTAATAGTGTCGTCCAAATGTTCGACCCAACAACTGTCGCGAACCGTTTACTATTCTAAGCGGATCTACTGCTGAGTAATAATATTTCGACCTGCTAAATTGACGTGCAAAATTTTTGACCGGACAACACAATTTTTTGAACTCCCTTCCTTATAAGCGCTCTAGTAAGAGATAAACCTTTAAAATACAAAAAAAGGTCAACTTTTTAGTATTTTGTGATAAATGGTAAGCAACGATAGAAATTTGAAAACAAGTTTGGATTTGTTACCCATACTGGATGAGTTATAATGAAAAGTAAGGAAGTTATGCGTCAACAAAGTCTAATTTCCAGTACATTATGATCAAAGCAAGTGAAATATGAAATTATATTTGAAACGAAACTCTGCTAATTATGCAACATCTCATTCAGTTCATGGTTTGGAATCGCTCTCATATAACATCGCAAGTATGCCTTTACATGGAAACAGACTGTAACTCTTGGTATTTTTCTCCGAAAATAAGTTAAGAATTGTATAAGACAATATATAGGGTATTTGATGTCGGCTTTGCCCAACCGTAACATTTTGTAATAGATATGCTTAGACATGCTTAAGTTCATGAGTAGTCTGGTAGGTAAGAATCACGACTACCAAGTTAATGTTCGCAGGTTGAAGTCTCAAGTTTGCTAGAGTTTCCTTTAATCGCAGCTATAATGAGTGCTCAGTCATTGAAGAAATAACACCTGCCCAGTGGGCACACACCCACTAGGCTTCACTCACCATCTTGGTATCGCTTTCTCTTTCCTTGCTTCTTTCTAACAGCCACCGTACTACACGAAAAGGGGGTGCATCCCCTGAAGAACTCATCCGAAGACAATGAGCCTGAATCTGATTTTCTGAATTCTGACTGACACCACAAAACACATTGTCTGTCCCAAAACTTTTTATATGTTGTGCATATACATCCCCACAAATTTGACATTTCCTTATCACAAGTGATGTGCGATATATATATAACGACTGAATAAATAAAATAAATTTACATAACCATGTAGACGGGCGTAAAATTTCCGCTAAATAAAAGTTTAATTTTTCAATTTTAATATAAATTTAAAAGTGTTTTAACATTTTTAAGTATGTGTTGTATTTCTGGAAAGTGCCATCACGGAAAATAAGGAATAAATTACACCAATATAGTATGTAAATATTTAAATTATTCCATTAAAAATTCTATATTTGTAATAAATTCATATTTTGTATTGAATGTGTAGAAAAAAACAAGTCTTAAAGGAATTATTGGAAATTATTAAGTAAATGAGTGTCTTTTAAAAGTTAAGCATAAATACATTATTTCAAAAGTTATATAAAAGAAAAATACACATGTATATATATATATATATATATATATATATATATATATATATATATTTTTTTTTTCAGAGGAAAACATATGAACTACATTTCGTGTAAAAGTATATATAAAAACGCCCTAATGAGTATATATGTATGAAACTAAGTATAAGTTAACGGTATATAAAGAAAAGTTACAGTAAACCGTAGGAAGTGTTTTTATGGTTTAGCGTTGCGTTGGCTTAGTTTGCGAAACCCACAACCTCAGAGTTATATAAACTTATCAGATAAGTAAGTTAGGAAGGATATTAAAGGAGGTTTTATATGTTTACAAGTCTTTAAGTCTTTCTTTTTTATTTTTTTTTTTTTTCCTTAAATTAATTTTATTTTCATTTTTTCCCTTACTTATAAAAAAAATCGACGCTGCTTTTACATGTGTATGTATAAAAAAAAAAAAAAATAATAATAATAATAATAATAATAATTCTGATTCACAAATTTTAAGTTTCATAAAATTAATAAAAGTAAAACCCTGTTGCGAGGCTTTGAACCTTAAAATTTATAATTTTAGAACATTTCTTATCTAGATATTAATATTACTCTCTCTCCTCTCTACAATCTCCATCTCTACTTATCGTCCTTTTTCTTTTTCTTCTGATTAAATTTAAGCAAAAGAAAGAAGCATTATGTCGTTCCATGGCGAATATTCTTCTAATCGCCATTTCTATTACTAAACTTATAAACAAATTTCTTGTCCTGGCTATCAAGGAGGTGCACATTTACTGTGACCGTAAACCCCTTCACAATGAAGGTGAATGAACGTATACATTAACCATTTACATAAGCGCCTCGAATTGCAATATTTTCACAAATTTCAAGTCGACGTTAATTAAAATCTTACATAGTATAAAAGGTATTTTGATCTGATGCAATAGCCCCATGGGCCGATTGCCAGTACAAGGATTAAAACAAAGGATCTCCGTAATATTATATAAATTAACGAACATGGAAACATCTACCAAACAAAAGTCTGGAGTATTTTCGAAAAATCCGCTTCGATTTTCCCTTTTGTTTTATGAGGGGATACACAACAAGTACAACAAGTAAAGTGTAACGTACCATTTAGTGGAGAAAGAGGAAATGTCTTACTGGGAATAGCAATTAAAGCAGAATTCAAACATTACTCTTTTGGCCTATGACTGTGAAATAGCTGGTGATCTTTCGTTCTTTTTTAACAGTCGTTGGTGTTGGTGTATTTAAATTCATTTTAGACGCATTTTCTTTTTCCATAGACGTTGTCGTTTGCGGCACATTCTCCACTTGCATAGATACGGTGACGGAGACCTGCTGTATACCTAGTGAAGTTTTCTGATTTACTACTTTCGGTGGTGAGTTGGGGGAATGTTGATCAATTTTTTGTGTTATAGTTAGCGGCGGTAAGACGGCTGCAGCATTATTACCTTTTACACCGGATGTATCACTTAAAATGGGAGGAGAATTCGGTGTACTGGATGGTTCTGGCTTATTTATAGCATTGTCGCAAATATCTGCATCTGCTTCTATAATCAAGGGTTCATCATGTTTCATTTGTGCTTGCAGTTGCGCCTGAAGCTCTTCGATAAGTTTCTTTTGCTTTTCCAATTCTTCATGCAAAGCTTTCGGTTTTGGACCTCTCTTCTTTTTCACTTTCTTAGCCTGACCCTCCTCGATAGTGCAATGTTCCCTTTCAATATGTGCGCGGACATGAACGCGCGATGAGTAAGGTTTCTGGCATATTTCACACTTATAAGGCTTCTCGCCCGTATGGGTACGCATATGAACTTTACGATCAATATTGCGCATGAATCGTTTCTCGCAACGATCGCATTGATAAGTTTTGCAGTCATCGCCCATGTGAGAGCGTTTGTGTACGATTAGATTTTGATTGGCTCTAAAGCATTTATTGCAAATATCACAGGCAAACGGTTTCTCGCCTGTGTGTATTCGTACATGAATTTTTAAATCTGAGCTGCGTACAAATGCTTTCGGACATTCTGTACATTGATAGCGACGATCGCCAGCATGATGACGCATATGCAAAGTTAAATCTTGCTTTGTGGACAAACCTAAATTACAGACCTCACATTTATACTTTTTATCCACCCGATGACGCATCTTATGCTCATTCAGTCGCATTTTAATCCGAAAACGTTTGGGACATTCGTCGCAAGCAAACGGTTTCTCACCCGTATGCAATCGCTTATGTTCAATAAGACGTGACGATTTATTGAAAGAGCGTTCACATTGATCACAAGGAAAACGTTTTGGTGCACTTTCAGGCGGTACAATCTCATGGGGTAATATATAAGTACCAGCAGCAGATTCTTCTCGCGTCCCATCTGTCAACGAGTTATAAATTAGTGTTATGACCTCATTAACCGAACCCGCATCCTCAGCTGCTGCCACATCCTTATCTAATGTTGAATCAGTGGCTGTTGCAGATTTAGGTTCTGTTACCGTTTCAACGTTTTTATCTTTCGCAGCTCCGTCGAACGCCTCTGGCTTTGTTTCATTACTTTTCTGCGTCTTACTAGTTTTACGTCCGCGTTTGGTTCCAATGGGTTTTGGTTTTGATACTTTTTGATTGTCTTCCTCTGTCTCTTCCAATAAACGTCTTAAAGTTTGCTGAAGATTTTTAGGCTAGAAATCATAAAAAATTTCAAATTAATTTTAACGCTATTGAAACAGTTACATCCATCTATAGAGGAGAATTTTGGATACTCAACTCCGTTTGGATATACTTAAAAGTAAAAGTAAAGTTATAAGTGCACTTTGGATGGTTCTGATAAATATACCAAATTCTATATTGACATCCCATAGAATTATTATTTTTTTTTTTTTTTTTTTTTTTTTATTATTTTAAATTTTTATTTATTTTATTATAATTTTTTATATAAATGCAAGATTTCTTTCAATATTTTATGTGTAGAGAAGTTTCGAATTAGGTCGACTCACATGTCACAGGTCTGCGAGAGACGCAGACGCATTGCGAACCGAATGAAGACAACGATTTTGTAAAAAAAAGAAAATAATGTTTAACACTTGACTTTCATATTAATATCGACGTGACCATTGTCTTAGCCAGCTCTCGCATATCGGACGGGTCCAACATTTGCTGACACACTTGAAGCGTATGACAGATGACTATATATGTTTATAGTAAAGACTGAGCAACGACTATATATAAGACTATATACCAAAACTTTGTAACAAATTCGTGCTGCGTTTTTTGCATTTTTTAGTAGCAATTACGTTTTTATTTAGATAACTTCGAAACAATTGGAAAATAACTATGTAATGCCAGATAAATTCTTGCCTCGATGCGACATAGTATTAATATTAAGTAAATAAATCTAAAATTATGTTGCAAATATTCAAAATGTTAAAATGAGGTTAAGAATAGAGCTAAACGAAACAAAGCAGTTAATTTTCGTAATTGTTATTGTTGTTAATAAATGCGAAGAAAAATTAAAACCTTAACATTTTTGCTTATGTAACAACAAGTAGAAAAAATGTACTTCAACAATTTCTCAATTGAAATTGCGTCGGGTTGAAAAGTTTGTAAAGTAAAAAGTTTTCTGTGAAGGCTTATGAGAGTAACACGCAGAATTGATTGTATTGTACAAAACGAATAGATATATAGAAAATTATAGCCAGATCTTTTTTTAAATTCACGGTTGATAAGACCTGCGGGTTTTATTCAAAAATTCCGGCACATCAATTAAGGAATATTTTAACGTAATCATTAAAACAGCATATAAGTAAGCATAAGAGGTACTGGGCTTCAGCAGGATAAGTAACGCATTGGTTCAATGATCAGCAATGAACAGCATTTGCAGTCAATGATGGGTTATGGGAATTGAAATTTCATGCATAAAGAAATGACTTATAATGTGATGAAGTTAAAAGTGCAATAGAATGTGAGTTTTGAAAACACAGGGTAGCTTTTGCTCCCAAAAGGGTGGAAATTTCATAAAAAAGAGCAACATATACGTAGGAGAAGGAGAAAGGCTGAGTTTTTTAAAAAAATCGTCCTAATTATAGTTTCTACTATTCGTTTTCTATGCCATATGCTAATATTTTTCGTGCAATTTTTTAATTGTTCCAATAGTATTTAAAGAGAGTGGTCGGTTTTATCAGATTATCAGCTTATAGTTTATCAAATATATTGGAAAGGAAAAAGAAAAAGATAGAGTTTTCATTGAAGCCGATAGCCTTCAGATGCTACCGCCTTAAGTCTTTAATCTTACAATTTAGTTCTGTGGCTAAATTAGTTAAATATATAATAATAAGTAATAATAAATAATAATAAATAATAATAAATAATAATAAATAATAATAAATAATAATAAATAATAATATATAATAAATAATAATAAATAATAATAATAGTAATAATAATAATAATAGTAATAATAATAATAACAATAATAATAATAACAATAATAATAATAATAAGATTTACGATGACTCGTGAAATTTTTACTGAGAGTATCAATGTATTGCACGAGACCTCGACGCATATTTCTGAATAACTCCGCATAACTCTTATAGAAAATATTTGGCAATATAAGTAGACTGGCATTAAGAAGAATTTATATGTCTTTCATTTCCAGCTAATAAGTTCTCTTGCCGTGAGCAGCTAGTATCTTATAGTATTTCATAACACAATATACAAAAGGAATGAACAAAGAAAAAGTTCACCAAGACAAACTATGCTTTGTAGAAAATTTTTTGAGAAGCTTTTATAAGAATCTTTGCAAACATTTTAAAAGATTGAATGGGTTCTTAAAAGTTATAGGATGTAATGAAATCTTACTTCTTTTTTGCTAATCGCAGCTATCTTCGACTTCATGGGCGCTTTCAAGGATTTTCCTCCCTTAGGTGGTCGACCCCGACCCCGTCGTTTTGCTAAATTTTTAGACAGTATTGATTTACTTTTTTCAACATTTCCATTCTCTTCCTCTTTTTTTTCAATATGATCATGTGTCGACGTCTGAATAACTTCAGCGTCCTCCAGCCTAAGATTTGTAATCACTTCGACAGTGTCCATATTTATGTCACCTTCCGTGGGCAACATTACGACAGCGTCGGGCAAAATGAAAGTAGGTGACTCCACGACTTCTGTAATAATAAAGACTTCCTCCTGCATTTCCATTTTGGGACCAGCCGTAGTAGCAACAGAAGGTGGCGATGGACTGTCAAACAAATGATGCTGTTGTCGTAAGTGATTTTCGAGCAAATCCGTTTTATCATATTTACACTCACACGAAATGCAATTCAGCAACAGTTTGCAACGATTTAAAACGCAAATATTACCGCAGGCTTCTAAAGGTTCATTAATTTCGGGCAGGGCAGCAATTCTTTGTCCATTAGTAGGCAAAGGTTCTTTTTTCACATTAGGATTTGTCTTGGAAGCGTGCAAATTACGTGGCGAATTCTCTTTTTCTTGTTCATCACAGTCTAATGTGAAAAGTTGGTGGCTTTCGTGTAAATGTCGTCCAAATCTTTCCAAATCCCCATAGGACAGTTGACAGGTTTTGCAATTAAATATTAACTTTTGCTGTGAACGATATAAATATACAAGGCCGCAGGATTCAGAGCCATTGGACCCTGTTGCCAAATCGGGGGTTACACTGGAAATGGCGTTAGTACTTAATCTTTTATGCATTTCATTGTTTTTGTCATCATTATTAACTGTGCTTGTATTTGTATCTGTTGTTTTGACAATGGGTTCTGTTGCCTTATTTTCAGTAATTTTATTTTCTTCACTTAATTGATTGTCTGCTTTGTTTTGTTCCTTTTGTAGCTGCTTCTCGTTCTCTTCATTTGTAAATACATTTGTGTTGGAATCGCTGCGCCTGCTCAGTCTTTTTGTTGGATCTTTTGTGCTTTGTAAAATATTTTTATTCAATATTTCCTCAAAACGTATACGTTGCGCCTCCAATTCGGCTTCTTCATCGCTACTAATTATCAAAGTAGCCTCATCCTCCTCTAAGACATCACTTTCCGTATCATCTTCCTCATCATCTTCATCCTCTTCTTCATCCAAATTTTCTACGTCATCATCTTCACCGGTCATTGTCAAGGGAATGCTGGGTGCAGCCACCGAACTTTTTTGGCCTTCGGTTAATTCTTTCGCTGCCACTATTTTTAATGCTGGTGTGTCTTTAGTTTCCATTTTGATGGGCACATGCTCTAATAAAGTATTGATCATAATTATTTCTTTGTTTTCGTTCAATCTTTACAATTTTAAATTTAATGATTAAATTTATTAAACGATTTCTTTTGAATTATTCACAAGTTCTGTTTAATTTTTTGATAAATATTTTTTTAATACTCCAATCTTTTCATCAAAACATTCTCTTGCTCTCTCTCTCTCTCTCCTTCTCGTTTCTTCTTAATACACAATTATTAAATCCACTGACGCCGCTTTCTTCTTCTCTATCTTTTTTTTTGTTATTTGTTTGTAGAGTTATATAGTGTGAGCGCTGCATGTTCCACATACATTCATTTGATTTTATGGCCAACTGTTTGTACGTGCTTACCTTTTCGTTCGTTCCTCTCTCACTCGCTCTCACTCTCTCTCGTTCTCTTTCTCCTTCTCCTATTTCTTCAATCGAATAAGCAAAACCTTTTATTGTGTTAAATCTGTTTTTATTGTACACCATGTAAATTGTTACAATTACTTATTTCTCCCTTTTCTCTGCTTGCATTTTCTGTTTACTATATAGTTGCAAAATCTTTATAATACATTCAATCTTTGCGTTTAAATGAAATAGCTTGACATTTTAGATTATTACATAGAGCTGCCTCTCTTTAAATTCGTTATTCAAGTGATCTGGTTAAAATCCACTAGATGTTGGTTTTTTTTTGATAACGTTAACGACCCTGTCTTAATAACATAATCCACAAGATGAATGACAAAGTCGGCGACAGCATGTTATGCGAGAAAAAAATCAAGTATAAATAATAACATAATATTAAAAACGAGCTGAAAAGATCAGAATTATGTTAAACGAAACGATAGATAAGTTTGATAAATGAGTAAATAAGAGCTAAATATATTTAACTCTTTAAAACATCTCCGTATATACGATTCAAACAATACATGTTTTCTTTTTAATTATCTTATTAGATAAGAGTATGCTTCCCATATTAAAAATGTACAACAATACGTATGTGTGACAAATAAGTAATACGCTAACGTTGGTTGTCTTTTACACACGTCGCTGAAAGACGATATTACATTAGATATGTATGCGTTTCCGCGTTTATAAAGGGAAAAATTGGAGATCCAACGAAAGATATTCTTTCGATTAGCATAAAACAATTTGTTTATTACACTCTACTTATCTGTTGTTACAGTGATCACGAACACCGTAATAGGGGAAAAAGTGGGCGGAAAATTAGCATACGTTCTTTAAATTTATAACCTTCTCACAATAAGCAAAAAACTATATTATACAATTTAGAAAAGATATCTGAAGATCTGAGTTTCAAGCCAGTGCCTGACACACCATTGAGGTGTGATCTTCACCTTGCTTACTAAACTTATTTTTCTTACTTGCAGTTAGGTTAAAACGTCTTACTCACGATGCCAATCTGGTAACGGAAAGAAGAAAAATAAGACATATCTAGGTTACTTAAACGGGACATCGAGGACATTTTCGATTACATTTTTTTAATTTTCTTGTATTATACAATGAATGAAAAAGTTATTCCAAACAGTTCAATGACCAGCATACTATTAAAAATTTGGAGTATACTTTAGCTGTCTCGTATCAAGATTATATTAATTCCGTTGAGTGTGTTCAGAAACACTTTCGGTTATTCAAATTGTGGAACTTCTGATAAGACCTACTGCTAATTTTAGAGCCTTAGGCCTAGGTTGACCGCGTACTCCTTTCATGGGTGGGCTTATACGGTAGTTTCCTGAAAACATTCCGACCTAAGTAAGAAATGTACAGTTTTCGTGCACCATTCGGTTTTATTCATCAACGTAATCTCCTCGCGGAATCATATAATCAGCACAACTATTCTCTAACATTTCGGTACCGAATCAATAGAATGATGTATCAAAACTTTCAAAACAGGCTTCAATTTTCCCAATGAGCTCAACTCAATTGAATTAAATCTTTTTCTGCCGAGCACCCTTTTGAGATTTATTAACAGATAGCAATCGCTGAGAGTTAGGCCTACGGTAAACGGCATCAAAACTCTATAATATGAATGAAAAATATTCGACTTAGATTAAATTAAAAAAAGAAAAAAAAACTTCATTTTGTATTCTATTCTTATAATATTATGTGTACAACTTTATTTTCAGATCGTTCCGACACGACCGACCCGGTAGAGACATGTCGTAATTATCCTCCTAACTATGAAATGGAATCCCTACCTTCTTATACCATAGTGTCCGGCCTACCTACATATGATGACGCCTTGGAACAATTTCGTAAGGCCGGAATAATACTTGCACCTCCGGTGCCAATTATTAAAATATTTGAGGCTAAAGATACCAGAAAAATGTATTCAATAGAAAATGGAGTGACAGAAAACGATAACTTGTCAATAACTAATTCAAATGCGTGCACATGTACAAATAGTGCCCCAGTAACTCCACCACCAGCGCTACCATCAAGCTCATCTAATGCTCCATTGATAGAACTTTCACCCGAGCAATTGGCTCAGCTATCACAGAAACGTCTATCATTACAAATTGCTTTCGGTTCACAAATGCATCGCAATTCTCGGCCGCGCATTAATATGCATAATCAGTTGCTGCTCTCGCGAGCAATTAGTAACGCCGATGCTTTGGACCAAGGACCACAAATGCATCGTTCATACTCTTCATCATCGTTTTCAACGGTCAATAACAGCAATTAGCTAAAAAATGTTCATTGCATTTCTGGAAATTTTTGAAAAAAGAAAATTACTAAATATTGCAAAATCTGTTTCAATCTTTAATGTTTTAATTTTTAATGTTGCATTTATTGTTGTTAATAAAATTCGAATTCGGTCAAGAACGTCAATAAGCTGTTTTCGTTATTTAACTTTAATTTCGTCAAGCAAAACGATAATAAATAAATGGGTTTGAAAAATGTTATTTATTTTACAGTAATTTAAAATTCTGGTAAATCTGGTAAACAAAGAAAATAATTTTTTGCTGACTTTTTCCCCCTTTTTTGTTTAATCCGAACTGAATGCGAGCGATAAAAAAAAACTTTATGCGAAATTTCTTTACTCTCTTCTAGGGTAAATATAAATTTCGATGGACACACTGCATCGATACGGAAAGGTACCGTAAAATCGGTTTCATTATTTATCGATGTCTGAATTGTCTATATATTTCAACGCACATCGTTACTTGTGAACATATATAAATATCTCGGTACACTCACACTCTCTGATGAGTGTTTCAAATCCAACTGTACGGATATGCTTGGATATGAAGAGAAGACAGATTTTAGACTCGAAATCTTGCTCAGCTTAAAAAACTTTCAAAAAATATTTTGTTTGTCTGAATTGATTCCTTATTTTGACAATCTTATAAGCAAGAGCGACAACTCCTTAAATTGGGTTTCAGTTATTTCACTTTTAGTAATCATTTCACATTTAATCGCTTGAATAATTAGTTCCTTAAGGAATAGATACAACAAATATACAATATATAGTTATAGCTATCTGAGGATTGATTCTGCATTATGAGAATATTAACCCAGGCAGGCAACATGTTTCGACAGCAGATCGGCATACCGAACGGCCTCGGTCACATTATTTGAACTAAATAATCAATTGCCTTCGATGTAATCAAAGGGTTCTGATACCATTACCAATGATAAGTCATATAAAAGCGTACCCTCTTCCCTCACTTAATATCAATTTTCTCAATTCTATTATCCAAGGAATAGTTAAGCAAGTAAGCACGGATTGTATTTCCTAAGCATTTTATTAGATGCGATTTTTTGCCAAATTTTCCAATTTTTTGCCAAAACAATTGATTTTTCTTTCTTCAAATCTATCTTACATTGATTGCGATATGTTTTTAAAATCCCGTGCAAGATATATGCAAACTTGAATGATTGATTAGCGTTGGCGGTCTCACTACATGAGTTAGCGCATTCACATTCGTACGTTCGTGCAATATTTCGCGCAAACGATGCTTCGCTTAGGATTGAGATTCTCTAGGCTAACATCATGAACATGGGCTTATTCCAGCCCATATAAATGAATTCGAATTATTTGTAGGGCTTCATCCTTTTAAAATTAAATATCAGACACATTGAGAAGTTAAAAACTAAAAGAATGATACGTACAAAGAAGAGATTTGATAAATGTGTGGCAATTTGGATATTCATCACCGTTGCCTGAAAATGTAAAGCAAAAAAAGTATAATTCCGAACGGATCGATAGCTTTCTCCCTTTATGAAGAAATAAGTTTACATGCTAATTATTCATGGGATTTGATCTAAGGGACCGTAATGTATATTATTTATTTTTAGTATACGTGTGACATATATATTCGTTACGTAATTATAAAGAAGATATATTTTTGTTAGTGAATTTTTATGGTGAAAAGTGAAGATAGAAAAAGATGAGAAAAAAAGAAAACAACAAGAAGGCGGAAAGGGCAAAGTGAAAAGAATAATAGAACAGCGGCGAGAGGCGAAGAAAAGCGAAGGGAAGTGAAGACATGAAAAGAAATGAGAAGAAGAAAAATAAGAAGAAGAAGAGAAAAGGGCAAAAATGAAAAGAATAGTGCCATCGACCAGAAGCAAAGTAAAGAGAAAGGGGAGACGAGAAAAGAAAAGCAGAAAAGGAAAGAAAAGCGAAGAGAAGAGAAGAAAAAGCATTCAACCGTGAGCATTGCCTCTCTAGCACACACAAGGATTGGAAGAAAATGTTCCAATTTGTATCTTGCGACTATATCGCCAAATTCATGCTTATGGATCAAAAATCGTTGTCCAAAAGATGCAGTCATACTATGAATCCATTCGTACATAAGCTTAACATTATTTATTCTATTCACAATTGTTGCGACTTTTTTGCATTGCTTCAACAATTTTATCGTTTGCTATATTCGTACTATTATTTTCAGGCAACCACGTAACTTAACTAAAAACGATTAGTGGAGGTATTTCATGAACAGCTTTGCTGACGTGTCCTTTTGGTGTGTTCTGACGTGATTATTTACACTTTCAATTAAAACTGTTGGTCAACGTGGATTTTTGTCTTAGTTAAACGGCACATGTGATATAAAAATATCGTTATGCGGAACGATAATATTAATTAAATAGATAAACGTTAGAATAAAGTAATTTTGAAATATATTAACATGCATTAAATATATACATACATAAGTGAAAAGCAAAAATTTAAATTACTAAACTAATTAAAAAATAAATTAATTGAAAATGCAGTAAAAACGAATGAATTAAATCATAATATAAAACTAAAAAATAAAAATTGAATCATAATAAATTAAGTTATCTATAATAACAACAATAAATAAATTAAATTAAATTAAATTAAAAAGAAAAGTTTGTATTAAAATGCAAATTTAAAATTTGCAAATCTCTGCTTTTTTCGTTGCAAATGGGTCGAGAACATTTTCATGTATACAACTCGGGTCGACTTTATATTTGTGGGCCCGGAAAAAATGCGCCAAGCATCATTCCTTTCAATCTTTGTATTTAACAGCCGTTATCAGCACTATTACGATTCTTTACGTTTACAATAACTCATTGGAAAGTAGACATACGAAGAGAGGAACGGAGAAAAAGAACTTGAGGTATGTGCGTATGTGTTTTTTTTTTTTTTGTTATGCGCGCCGGAGACACAAATCTTCCAAAAATACTGCTACCATCAGAGATTCTAAATTTACTACTGCACCGGCAACATACACAATTCGCCATCCGTGGCACCTACGTACTGAAACTGACCCCCGTACACACTTCGTCGACCAATTCGGAGATCACCGTTAGGTACTAGTTCGTGGAGGCTGGCTGCAAAAAATAAAGCTCTAAATGATGGGACGTTAGTGGAACACCCTATCGACTTCCATTCCCTCTTCCCTCCACCCACTGTCTCTCTGACTGCCTTAGCGCCAAGAGCCTCCTGCTCACTTAGTTGTTGACAGTGTCCTGTGCTTCTGGGCTTTCGGCCATTCTCTGTACTGTATCAAGCGAGCCACACGTAGGTCGACATTTGGAGATACCGTGCTCCTCGCCTTCTTCCGCGTCTACGTAGCTCGAGCATTCTGGCGAACTATCATGTGCGAGCCGATGTAGATGGCTTCGGAAGAAACCCTGAGCACTGGCCCAGTGTGTTTGTGTTTTTGGGCGCCTTTGTACAAAATAAATAAAAAAGCTCAAGATGAGGTTAAGTTGTATTTGTTTTTTTTTTTTTTGTTTACGTTTTTTATTATATATTTAATCTTAATTTTGTTATTATAATTAATATCTTATTAAAACTTATTCTTAATTAAAATAATCGTCAGCTTAAAAATGTTAACTAATAGTTCTTTAAAAAAGAAACGAGAAGATTGTAGAAATCCTAAGCTTATACTGGAGGCCAGACACTCCTTGAATATGTAAGTAAAGAAACTCATAGAAATAGACACATACACACCCCTAAATACTTACTTCCTAATTTAGAGAAATTCAAAAAATGAAAAAGCAAAGGCTAAGCACTCGCCTCTTCATACCGGTAATTTGCTATTAAACTTAATAATAATAAAAAAATATATATATTTTGAAAACAAATCAATGTTCGCAGGAAAACAAAGCATCAGCGTCAGCCTCAGCTGAGAAAAGATTATATATTGAAAAATTAGAAAATATATTGAGACGTACAAAAGCCAAGGTTAGCATGAAAGCTTCCAACATAAAAGGACAAGAAGAGAAGAGAGAAAAATTCGCTTCAAATGAAAGAACCACGCCCACAAAAACTCAGTCATTTAAAATTAAAAAAAATAATAAATCAGGTTTGCAGACGCATCAAGTTAAGTTGCAAGAAACGACTCGTATGCCAGACATTGACTCGGATGACAATCGGAACAAGTCAAACACTAATTATGCCCTTCGAGACTATTCGCCATTTCCTCACAGATCATTTGACATAGAGGCTAGTGGTAGTCGTGCCTCTTTAAAAAGTCGCACAGATAGCAGTACAATAAATACAGGAGTAATGACCGAGCACATGGCACCACAAATCAATTCATATAAGTTTTATAATAGTCCAAATTCGGATATCGCGAAGAATGATAATCACTCCCATAATGTAATAAATTCGACGCATGAGCATTCAAAGCATATTCCGAGATTTTATCGGGACGGCGATGCAAGGCAAGATGCAGATGGTAAATCAATCGCCGAACATCAAATCAATCGCATCAATGCTAATCATCATTCCGAGTTACTCCGAAGAACACACAATCACAACAGCCAATCTCACGATAACAGAAACGGAGCAGCAGTTATGAAAATGTATCAAAATAATGACAGCACATATTTACTACATAACCCATATAATTTGAAGCATGCACCGCTACCTCAGGCAAATGGCAATTATTTGCCAGCTATAAGTCGGGAGATGAATGCCACTGATAGTTCAACGATTAATAATAATTTTCCTATGGAACGAAAACCAATCAATTTTGAAAATATGAATAGAAGACGGACAGATTCACTTAAGCGAGAAAATACAGTAAAATTTCCTCAATTTCATACAAACTCTCAATTATATTGTGATCCAAGGAATGCTAATATTATGAATATTGAGAATGGGGATGCGAATGATGATAAGCTAAAAACTCAATATAATTCCGTCTGGCATCACAATAGACTGATTGGAAGGGAGAAGCTTGGAGAAGCACTGTCAATGAGGGATCAAAGAAATTGGGAAAGTGAAATGCAAATTTCGCATCGCATTGCATCGCAATTACCTTACAGTCCACGAACTATTACATGCACGAACAGCATCACTAATTTGGAAAGCAACGATATCCGCAATCATTATTTCTTTGGCAACAAGATTGATGATAATCCTGATCCTTGCAACATGGTTTGTACTCTCGACAATAACATAAATGCTTATCAGACTAACTTTCAGACGTATGGCTCAGCTAATGGAATCCAAAATTTCTATTATAACAACGCAAGGTAAGAAAAAGTTTTTTCTTTAACTGTTTGGAAATGACTTTGGGATGACAATGATCACAATTGCAGGACTCCTATAGGGCATTTAAGTCTTAAATGATAAACTTTACAAAGGCAACGAGATTTTTTTATTTCACAATAAACTTGGTTTTCGTAAATTGCGCTATTTGTTCGGATGCTGGCGTTATTCGTTTACAGCCGTTTCCGATACTTTTAGACTGTGGGCCAAATTAAAATTCAATCTTTATGTAGCATTAATAAGTTTTCAAAGTAACTCAATCAGATTTCTCGAACAGTCGTAAAGAACTGATTCGATTATAAATTGCATATATTTTTGATCAGTGAGTCCATGTCCATGTTACATGTAACATGTCCATGTCCAACATTACAAACTATACAAAAAGGAGTATGAGAAGAAATATATTCGGTCGTGGCCGAATCTTTTATACCCATCGCCGTGATTCTCAAGAAAAAGGAAAAAAACTAAATTTTCATACTCTTTAATATTAGGGGGGCGCGGCTGACTTTTTTTTATTTTCAAAATAAAAGTGGATATTTATATGGTGTATGTGTTGCGCTTTATTTATAACAAGCAAAGAACACGAGGCAAAGGTGTTCGCACTTTTTGTTTCGTTCGCCGTGTCCTTTGAAAATTTCTAGGCATTTTTAAATTCTTTTGCGAGCTTGTAGCCGATGCGCAGACGGAAAAGTGAACGGATGAACACGCCTAGCTGCATCCCGAATTTGAAACTGACTAAGAACTTATATACTTTATGGGGTTTTTGAAGGGCTGCTTCTGCGCATTATAAAAGTATTGAAAAAAAGTTACATTTTAATACACTTTAATGTTGGGTAGGTGTGGTCAATTTTTCCCATTTTTCTACATTCGTAGAGCATGCGTTCAAATTTTTGTAGATTTATCTGATATAATTAATGCTTAATGCGCATAAAATAAATTTTTATTCCTTTGGAAAAATGGACGTGTCCTCACATTACACAGTATTGTAGGCGTGCCGTCCAACCGATTTTGCAAACGTTTTGACAAAATGAATACACTGCTCAACCTGCGGTGATGGGTATAAAAAAAAAGCTCAATTTCATCAGATCCGATACCACTTGCGGTATAAGTGTATATTAAGTTTGTGGCAATATATGCAACATGCAGGACGCATTGAGATAGATCCAGCTTTTCTACCGATTGATTTTAACTTGTCTGTCCGTCTGCCCGTATGATTTCGCTATCCTCAAGCTACAAGTCACACTTTTTGAAATGTATTGATGAAATTTGCTACTCAAGGGTGAGCGCTATTGAAAACGGTTCGGATCGGACCATTTTTTCAACCACTTTCCTTATAGCGTGTTATTTTGAAAAGTGGTTATATGAATAACTGTAGGGTGATATAGGGTATTTAATGGTGGGCCATGGCCCACAGTTCGGTTTTCATTTGTTTTTTCAGTTAATTTGGGCTTCCTAAAAAGGAGCCACAAAGGCCTTAAAATTTCCCACAGTACTGTTTACCGTAGAAACAAGCGTGCATGTACATGGTCCATGATTTTAAATTGTGCATTTTTATTTAATTATTTTTAAGACCATCAAAGCTTCAGAAAAAGATTAGTGTAAACATTCTGCACTTGTAGAACTATCAACCAATGCTCTACTAATTATCCTCTCAATTGATGAAATTATAGCGCAATCACGATGAACCACGGAAATGAAGCCTACCTAACATCGTTTCCAATTTCTAACAGACCTTCCAATGAAACATCAGAGCTTATACCTTACGTAGAACATGACATAGGAAGACAAACATATCTAGAACAAAGACAATACTTACCTATGATGCATTTGTTGCCCAATGAGGTAATGCGAACTACAGCAACGACGGATGTATTTCCACACCATCATTTAAGACAAAATGAACATTCGATAAGGTAGGATATGAAAATCTAATAAATTTAGTATGATATCTAACAACAATTTTTACATTTCTTTTATTTAGTACTCAACAGTTCTTGCCACCTTTTGGCCAACTCTTGCCCCATAGACTAACTTCGGATGACTTTACAGCACCTGGAACAAACCACGTTTTTTCGCCACTATAAAAGCTGCCACAAACCAAGCGTACAAGAGACATAAATATTCAGCAGTTAGTTCATGAGACTTGAAAAGCTTGAAATGTGACGCAAAGAGTATCATCACACTAATCACCAGCAGAAATGTTAAGCTTGTACTCTAACGTCACGAAAATCTATATTGAATAATAATCATATTTTTATCAAAATTATATGACATTTTTTTTTTTTTTTTTTTTAATTTCTAACAAGTTATGCTTTCGATGAAAAAGGACGAAGTGGAAACATTCATTGATTACGAGTGAAAAGCACACAGTTCAATAAAACGATCAGTAGAAAAGTTTCGATTGATTGCTAGCTAGGACAAAGAGGGAGAGAGACAGAGACAGAGAGAGAGAGAGAGAGAAAGAGAGAAAATTTCATGTAAAGCAAAAGACTTTATAACAATGTTGAGGGTCATTAATTTTTCTAAACGCCACGATTTATCCTACAGAAGAACACTTATGTAATTCTTAGTTAATTTATGATCGCGAAAAGTGCAACTATGTTGATTGCTGCCAATAACTACGTGATAATTACTTCAAATTATTTTCATTCTCAAATCTAAAATTATGCTACGATTGCATTATAAAGAGCATAGGTGGTGAATTCGAGTTGACTAGAACCGTAGCGTTGTTACACGGTTAGATAATCCTCCAAACTTTTTGAATCGCCAGTATAAACATATTTTTGCTCACTAGGCTATGGATCAAAACTTTTCTTCCCAAGATTTTCTGAATTCTGAATAAACGTAGCGACTGAACTCAGTGAACGAGTTAAGTTGGAAACCTTTTCAATGCAAATCTGATATTTTGATTAACTAGACTTTAAAAATATTTCTTACTTTTCGAAAACTATTTATCAAACGATTATAACTATCTTTCGATATTCTAAGGGAATTTTTTGTTTCGCTTCCAAATTCTAAATCGCGTTGCGAGAAAAAATTTAAAAAAATAAAAAAAAAAAATGATAACTGGCGAGGACTTGAAAGTGAAAAGAAATGAATACGAATATTCCCATTCCGAAAAACAATCACGGAGTGATTTGTCCCCAAAACGCAGTGCGGGGAGCAGTGATGTAGAGTCAGTTACCTCAAAGATTTTGATAATACCCGGATTACATGATACATCAGAACGAATTGTCCCGCTTGCTTCCAATGAAACTATGAAGGATCGAGAAAATTGTGATTCTGAGCATATCGCAAACTATACAGAGGTGAAAATGCCCAGGTGGGTATCTGAGGGTTATGAAACTATAGATTTAAGTGAAGCAGAACGCATAATAGAAGAGTGGGGTAATAGACCACCAGAGTCATTTACGAAATTTTCACCGGTCAATAGTAAAAAGGAAGAAGACACGGTGAAAATATTAGAAGGTACCGAGAGCGCAAAGCAATGTGCTAAGAGATTTGAATGGAAACGGCAATCACGATGTAAAAAAGTACAACCGAGTCAAAATGTTGTATGTAAACATTCTAAAATTCCTTCGGAAAAGGAAGAAACGAGAGATTTTACCTGCCGTCATGCCTTGAGACCGATCAGGAGAACGCTTTTTGAGGACGAAAGCAGGGAAAGTCTCTGTTCCTGCCTACTATTTAAACAAACGCCGTCATGTTGCAGTTATACGAAGAAACCAACAACCATTTCGCCCAACGGTCGATCCTGCCGCTGTGCCGACGCCAAATGTAATTGTCATTTAACAAACCGCTTGGCTTGCTCTCATCCCAACTTTATGACTTGCGTTTGTGGAACGAAATCTGAAGAATCAAGATACGATATCCACCGTTGTAGGCCTGTACGATCAAATTGCTGCCATTGCGAAGTTATATATAAAACTACCACTCAAACTAATCGCACCACTCAGTCGAAGATGTGTCATTGCAATTTCGATGACGAGAAACCCACTACCTCAAAAGGCATACAAAGCGAATGCCCGGACATTAGTTTGCCATCCATTGAGTCTAATCCAGGCGAGAAATTGAAGGGATCCAAGCAAGATTTGATAGATAATATTATGCGTAAGCTGTTGGGTTGCGATAATTCCGAAATAAATATTGAAATTAAAAAATCGAAAAGAAGAAATTGCGCGCCATCTTTGAATGATCGCGCAGCTATAATTGCCAAAGAATCAATATCTTGTCAAACCGAATTCACCAGTTTAACTCCTGATCCTGATAGTCGGAGCACTCAAAAACAAACTAATTTTGTGGATTCATCGAAAAGTCAACAAGAACCATATGAATATCATCGAGATGATTGCTTATCTCAATGTCGATCACGATGTCATTGCGGCATAAAAGCCACCAGGAATAAAGATACTTCCCCTTATTCTCCTTTTCGTGATACACAGAGTAACTGTCCCGAAAATAAAGAAATTTCTAAAGCGACGTGTAAAAAGTCGGTTGAGTCTTGGTTAAGAAATAATCCTAGCCATTTAGAGTATCCAAGAGATAATGCCCAACCAAGCGGTGGTTCCTTTCACAATTCCACAGAAATCAACGAATTTGTGCACACTTCCTTGAGTGATTCGAACTATTCGGAGTATCAAGCTAGCATAGCACCAAGTTGTGGCACGGTCTTTCCCTTGGCCAACCAAATTCCTAGCAAGGAAAGAAATTTAAATCCAAAAGTCTTTCTAAGAAATTCGAGTAGTGCGTCAAATGAGAGGAGACAATCACTTATTGAAGATGGAATGTCTGTAATGGAAGATCCCGTTGATTTCTCAGTGGGAGGACGGTAAGCTTTTTAAATATACACTATTACCTTTAATTATATACCAAATCTTTTTCTCTTTCTCTCTTTTCCTCACTGCCTTTCTCTTTCATAGAAATGTAAGCTTTTTCAACGATCTACAAAATGGTCCAACGTTAAAAATTCCTCGCTTTGCTCTCAACTTACATGAAAAACATCATAGCAATCAATTAATCGATGCATCTTTCGATTACATTGAGTCAGAACAATCTGAGTACTCGAAAGCAAATCATGCATCTTTTAAAGCATCGCCTGACGCTGACCAAGAACCTAATAGCTTGTATTTTCTACGCACCAATCATTGCTTGTATTCACCGAAAAGCACGTTCGACCAATGTCTACATAGTACTGAACCATACGGTTACTCCCATTCGGATTCTAAGTGTTATGAATAGTTGGTTATGAATTGTGGTTGTCCCCACATGTACACAAAATCAATGCTTCATCGATATGTACGGCAAAAAGAAAAAAGCAGCTACTTTTCCTACATTAAAAGTTTCTCTCATTCTTCTCGTTATTCCAAAGAAAGCGAAAAGACACTAAGCCCAAGAAAAAAAAAACTATTTTTACTACTAATAGAGGGCTACTCGACGTCCATAAACAAAACATTATTTGCATTAAATTTTGTTATGCTTTTACTTACTTCACTGACTTCGACATTTAACATGCAAATATGTCAACATGTCAACAAGATGTCTTATATATTACTTTAAGTTAATGACAAAATGGGAAATATTTTTTGATTAAAATTTTTGTATTTTTTAACGGGTTTTCAACAAACAAAGATAAGCATTAATACAGTGATCTCATTGATTTTTGCCATTTTCAAAACCGAAAAATTGATATATATATATATATATATGTATGTATGTACCAATATATAT